>VYZT01013956.1:3858-147191 GCA_013400735.1 Pomatostomus ruficeps
CCTTCCTTCCTTCCTTCCTTCCTTCCTTCCTTCCTTCCCTTTGCCTCCTTTACTGTTAAATAAAATATATCACTTTCTTTGCACCAACACCTAACCTCGTTCCGTTTTAATCAGTTTTGGGGTATATTTTGAACCTTTCTGAGTTCAATACGTTTTATTCACAGAGACTCAGTTTTCTTTGCCCCTCTGTGTTTAAACCAGCTCGTAACACTTCTCTGTCACTGTGCCTCCCCTGGGGGAGCCTGCCTTTCCCGGACTAAATGCAGACTTGTCACTGGTGTCAGCTCCAGCATCACTGGCAGCTGTGATGGTGTCTGGTTCCCTTCAGCTCCTGTAAGGGTGCTCTGCTTTCACCCTCAGGGTCAGTGGTAGCTCAGAAGGGTCATGGTTGCTATAAAACACTGGACCGAGTGCCTGAGCAACAGGGATTTCTCCACAGGAGCACTGACCCAAGCTGTATGTGAGCACGTGCTAAAGTTCTGGCTACCACTAATGGAAAGTTCATTTACATAATTGGGACTCTGTAAAACTATAAAACTCAGTTTGGGTTGGGATCATGGTCTTTCTGATACAGAAATTCAGCTTGTCTCTCTTATTCTTCTGCTACATCTGAGTGTTATTAGGGGTGCCCCTGTGTATCTGCAAGCTTGTGCTTTGGAGAGAAGATGCTTGAAAGTTAAAAGGTTTAACTCTTTCTTCTCTGAAGGCTTGTTTTAAAATCCTGGTTAGATGGAAAAATGAAAACTAGCATGACCAACCCCAGGAATTTGCCATCTCATCTCATCTCATGTGTCCCTCACAAAGCACTTTGAGGTCTCCAGATGTTTGAAGAGAGTTTGGCACCCACCTGGCCTGCACAGTGAGTGTTTTGGTAGGTCCTGTGCAAACCTGGCTGCAGCAGCGGGGAGAAGGAAGCAGGAGGCAGCAGAGCCTCTTGTGTTGTTCCTTGCAGTGCTGTCACTCCCATGAGTAAATCCACTCCAGCTTTCCAGCTGGTTCACCCTTCCACGAGTTATTATTTTGTGTCACTGAGTGATATTTCAGGAACCAAGTCAAACGTTAAAAATAACTATCTCCTATCATTTACTTTTAAGAATTTATATTATTTTGAGCAGCAATTACTGGCTGACTCAGTTGCTGGCAATGGAAAAAGTGTCATTTTAAGTAACTCAGGCCAAGATTTAAACAAGAATGAGATTATTTGAAAAGATGTCAACAAATGAAGCTTGCAGCCTTGTCAGTTATGACATTGCAAGTTCTCTCGTGTCCTGGGCAAACTGTCATAACAGGGGTTTCAGCAAGATGAATTGCTTATGTCACACAAAGCAATGGGTCAAATCTGACTGGAATAAATGGAAAGTTCAATAGGCTCTTATTTTCTGGGGTTCTAAATCAATTCAAATCTTTAATAAATAAGTAAAAGTTTCATAAAGATTGTAGTACAGTTTCTTTGGCTAAAGAACCTGACTTGGGGACTTGAAGAGACAGAAAAGAAATTTAATGCTACTGTGTGCTATGCAGCTTTTGACTTTGAGTGTGAAAATCCTAGAAGCTGGAGTAGTTGGATGTGATTAAAAAACAAGTTGGTTAGTTTATTGTAGAATGGGTAATTCTGTATACAGTTGTAAATGTAGGGTCTCTCTGTACATAAGTTCTTGAATCGGAACAAATATCTTTATACAACAAACCTTTACTGCTGTTGGAATAATTCCTCAGATGACCCCACCAATCAATTTTCAGAGTTCTGTTTTTCATTTGAGTAGAAGTTTGCATTTAATTTAGAAGTAAAAAGAATATTCATTACGAATGTCAAAGATGTCTTCTTCTTTTGAATGGGCAGAAATCCCTCCAGTACTTGCAGAAGTTAAATGTATGAACAAATGCCTTGATTCCTATGTCTGATCTAACCCCAGGAAAGCAGGGCACCAGAGGGTGGACTCCCTGCTCTGCAGAAAAGCAGTTGCAATTCACCCTTCGTGTTCCTGAGGGGATTGGCTCGATCAGCTAAAGCGAGCTCAGAAGTGAGGGGAACTGGCTTGGGAGAAGGTGCAGCCAGCACTCTGAGAGGAACGTGAATCAGCTTTTCCCAGAAGTGGAAGTCAGAGAATTCTCTGAATCATGAAAGTTGCTGTCTCAGAACCAAGTGTTTACCCAGAGCTGTTCTGTGCAAATATTCAGTGGGGTTAACATGACCAGGAAAAGCATTGAGGAGCTGATGGAGAAGAGGTGACAAACATAGCAGGACGTGCTGGTTTGGGGCAGTGCACAGTCACTGTTACGGCCGTTCGCCTGTGACTGTTCCTGTCCACACAGGTACTTACAACTTGTCTTTGTTAACATCTGGGGCTTTCATCTCCTTCCTGCAAAGTGAGCCATTCTTTCCTCACTCCACACGTAAGGTTTAATGACTCCTACCTTGCTTGGACATGAGAATGCCATCTCGTGTGTTTTCTAAAGCATCCCCTTTGTATGGCTTTTACAACCTATTTTTATATTTGTACTTTGATATAAGCAACTTTTTTTTTCCACCTAGCTTATAATACATGAAAGACAAAAAAAATAAAAAGATATAGGTACAATAATTGCCAACAGAGAATATTTGACAGGAAATGACAGGTTCTTTCCATTAAAAAAAAACACAAAGGTTTTCATATAGATTTATACTAATCTCTTTAACAAATTGTTCTTATATTAAAGATTTTGCGGCTAATACGTGTTACATCAAAAAACAGTCAGACACTTTGAAAGATCCTCATCAAGTTATTGTCTCTTTATGAAAAATAATAAAAAAGAGCTTTTTTGTTTCCAAAGTTATTTCATTAAAATGTCCAGCTTGATAAATCTCCTGTAGAGAAAATGTCTGTAGTCAAGATAATAGTGACCAGTTTCTGTGACAATCACTCCAGATGACAGACAAAAAGAGGAGAATCAGTTGGCAGTGCCCTGGCGAACATTCCCCACAGCTATTATTCACTTTTTCTGTCTGCTTCATCTATTCTTGTTTTCCTGCTTTACATACATTGACTTGTTGCCACTATATCTCTTGAGACGTCTTTTTTTTTTTCCTCCAAATAGTAAAAACCCACACTTGTCCTTGGTTTTGTGCCATCCAAAAATAGTCTTGATAAGCTTTCTACGTTGCTAACATTCAAGCCTCTGCTAAAGAATGAATTCATGCTCATAGATCTCATTGTGCCTTAATGTTTATTACTTCTCTTTATGGTAGAGGAAATGAAATGTCTTATCATTATCTAACTTTAAAAAAATCTTTCCTAATTACATCCATTCTTTTCATAACAGTCACCCTCAGGTTATAGCAGTGGTCTTCAAGAGTGCATCACTGCCATAATGTGGTGCAATAGTGGAGGTCTCTTGGTTGGTTTTTCCCTTGCTGGGATGTATGTGATGTCATCTGGCCAGGGCAGGAACCTGGAAGTCTCTCAGTGCTTTTCCAGAATTCTGTACTTTTTACAGAAATTCATCTGCAGTACTTGAGCAGGATGCATAATGTGGCCTTCTTTCCATCCCTGCCATTAGCAGAGAGACAAAAAAATAATTAAATAAAAACAAATCCAACCTTATTCCTCTTCACATTAAGCTTTGGTCCTGCTCATGGGTGGCTCAGCAGAGCTATTCACAACAGCTGAGCGTTTAAACTACCCCAGCTGAGGTCCTGATGCTGCAACTCAGGTGTCTTGGGGTCCAGAACAGCCAATCTGTTTCCTCTCTGGGACCAGACACACTTTTTCCTCACACACTTCCCGGCTGGGGTGCCTAACACCCACTGACTGTGCAATTTGGCATTTGTTGATTCCTCCTCCTCAGAGCGTGGTTCAGATGGGGCTGTCTGGATCATTTCAGGAGTTGTTTAAGCTCTGAAGACATTTGATCCCAGCTCCCAGTTGTGGGGGCGATTATCCCTTCCCCACTGCAGCACTGACAGTTTTCTGGGTTTTGCTGAAGGTTTGCAGTTGTCTCTTTGCAGATGTGAAGCTCAAAGAGCCCCTTCCACCACAGCTCTCCTTGCCTACCTGCCCTCCCCGCAGAGTGCAGGCTTCCAGCTGCCTTTGCTCTTTGAAAAAAGCCTCAGGCAAATGCAATTCCAGGAGACAGAGCTGCCCAGGCTGAGGAAACACTGCCTGTCTGGTTTGCCAAATTAGCCTATAATAATTACATTCTTAAACTGGTCCATTTTCATGGTTAATTTGGCCGGCAGAAAATGAAGAAGCTATTTTTGCCGCATATATGCACCATATGAATATAATCACTTAGAAGCACTGCAGACTCCAGGATTGAATGCTTTTTAAAAAAAATTCTAACGAGCATGAGGAGGCTCTGCTGTTTGCAGTTGCCTGGGTAACTGAGATGAGACCTTTACCTGGCTCTCGCTGGTACCAGTGGAGGAACATACACTAATTCTGATGTTTGGGCTTTACCCTAAAGTATTTTATGGAGAGAGGAAAGGTCAAAAAAACATCTTTAAGCCTGCCCTTCCTGCATGCATCTGAGCCGATGATCAAGCATTTGATCCCTTTCACAGGAGAGCTGTGTATGACTGGAATAGAAAGGAGTTGGTTCCCTTCTCCTCTGCATCTAATTGCAGATTCTGTCCTGTGATGACAGGCACGAGGAGGCACCGTGGGTGTCTGCTCTGAGTCTCACTGGACTTTGAGAAGTAGCTCTGCGCCCCAAGCATGGGCCCTGCAAAGTGTTTTCCATCCACACAGTCGGGAGGTCTGCAGGACCCCCCTGCTGTGGGATCCCAGCCCCTGAGGCTTCTGGGCAGGGCTGGCTCTGCAGATCCCTCAGAAATGTGTCAGTGAAAACAATGTCTGTCTGCCTTCACAGCGCTGCTTCCTGCCTGGAACACATCTTCTCTCTGCAATTCAATAAGCTGCTTGAAATTCCTAAATTAGTTGTGTTCCAGTAAGCTCAGAGACTACAGTCCTCCTCCGGCTACAATAAAATTGTTAGAACCAACTTTTCGAGGCTTTGGAACCTGCTGCAAGGCTGTTTTGTCTGGATGCTTGGAACAGGGGGCAGATTTGAAGGTGAAAATGGCACAGGATTGGTACAGCCTAGGTGTGGGAAATAGGAAAGGCAACCCAGTCCTTAATGCTGAGACCTATTACACTGCAGATGGCTTGCACAAGTACAGAGGAGAGGTAAGGGCCCGTGCAGAGGAGAGATTATCAAAAAATCCCACTCCTACCAGGAGGTGGAAAAGACAGATAAGCATTTTAAGAAATATTAATCTAAATTTTACTATAGCTTGTTCCTAACTTGGCATTTGTGACTGAAATAAAGGCTAGAGTATTATTAGCTATAAACATGCTGGGTTTTTCCTGTGGAATAGTCAAAGAAAATCATTATGCAAAAATTATGCCAGAATAGGCCCTACTACTAGAGCTTAATGGTAAATCTCCCTGTGCTGACAAGTTAACTGGCTGCCAAATAGACACAGGGACCCTGAAGTTATTGCTGCCTCTTCCTGCTGCAGTATGTCTCACAGGGGGTTTCACACATGAGGACTGAGAATATAAAGTGGATTTTAAAATCTTTTAATTTTTAAACTGTGGGAGAACTGAACAGGGAACCTGAGATTTTTCTCCTAATTCAAGATTTCAATTTGCCACTTAAGAATAAAATCCCTTTCCTCTAAACAGGCCAAGAGAACTGTTACAGTGAAACATTCTTATCTTCAGCCTCTCCCAACTGCTTGATCTGTTATTTAACCAGCATTTTTCCTAAGTGTCATTTTCCATCTGTATCTGTAAAACTGTGATTGTGTTTTTCAAGTTATTTCAATCAGAAAGCATGAGTAAGACATACTGGATAACATGAAAAAAGATATTCTTTTTCCCCAGGAAGATGAACAGAGTCCATATAATCCTCTGAGAGTACTGTATAAATCCACTGAGCCACAAGTCTTCATGTCAGAAAACCAAATGGGTGTCACTGTGGTCATCTTCCTTTATACACAGCCATGTGCAATGGGATTTTTGCTTCGGAGGGCCATTCCTGAGCCTTGTGTTAACACATTTCAGAGCAAGGGAGTTCCGTGCACCAGAGCAGCGTGGATGAATGCACCAACAGAAGCCCAGGAAAATGAAGTGACAGCAGCTCCTAAGATTGGCCTTCTTGCAAGTTCAGTTTCACTGCTCAGAAGCACTTTCTTCCTCTGCTCTTCTGCATCTTCGAGAACTGAACGGGCTAGTAGCACAGGTTTCATAGAGAAAGCAGGAAAAGGTCAGGAAAGCTGCTGGGACCATTCTGTATCTTACTTTCTCATATATATCCAGTTTCCTGATCTCTCTCTGGAAAACAGCAGGGGGAGTATTCTGAGTGATCCCTAACAGAGCACTGGTTTTCTGCCACCTGTGACTTAGAAACTGCTGAAGACTCAGCCTCTTTGCTTTACCTTTCTTCTAACCACACTTGGGCTGCTGTCAGGTGAAGGATGGTGAATGGGTAAGGTAGGATAGATTTCTTCAGAATAATCTGCCTTGGGAAGGTGGCAGATTGCCAGGAACTTGAGATTCCATCCTGGGTTCTGCTGCAAATCTGCCTCCGAGTTTCCCAGCAAGAGCAACACATTGCCAAGAACACTTGAAAAGAAGGCTTCAGTTATCAGTTTCCTGATCTCCTGAAATTTCTGGCAGCAAACTCTGCTGAAACCACCACCTGTGCAGCAGCAGGGACAGCCCTGCAGGTGCCCTGTGAGCTCCCACGCAGCTCTGAGCCTGACCTGGAACATCTGGAGCTCATCCCCAGCGCAGCCTGGCTACTGTGCCAACTGCTGCTGCCACTCTGACAGACACTCCTGTTCCTGGGCACTTCAACAGCAGCTCCTGGCCAGCCACGTTCACAGCATGACCTAAGCAAGCTTTCACCTCCAGGGCTCCAAATGGCAAGTGCTAATGGAGAGCTTTGGGAGTTTTCTCTTACAGTGCCACGAGCAGTTTTTTGTTCAAATGTGTTACTTGGCTACAAGTCCTTCTTTGCATTGGAAAGCTCACATAAAAACCTGAATCAGCTTTTCTGTCAGTGTTGGCTGCTGAAAGAATATATTGCTTTACATCCAGAAGTCTGAAAATGAAAATGTCCTATAATGCTTTGCTTCCTTGCCACTTTGCCTGTTCAAACATCCTTTAAATAAAATCTACTACTAAACGGCAGCCGGAATAATTGACACAGAAAATCACAGAGCACAGCATTCTGTGTTTATTGTTTGTTTTTCAGTGACATGGACACTGTTAGTTTTAGTGGACTTGAGAGCAGTTCTTCCAAGTAAGCTATGTAACATAACTGCATTATGGTTCCTTGCTCTCCTTAGCCTAACTTTGCCATCACAGTTTTTCAACATGGGCTGTCTTAAAAAAAGCTAGTTCATTTCCATCAGTGATACTGTGGGCAGTGAGGAGGCAAAGCACAGAACACACCGAGATGGCCGTGTCTGGTTTCTGCTTGAATAACTGGTGTTGTTCAAGGAGCAGGGGAAAAGATTTCTGCCAGGAAGTGATGAGAATTGTACTGCTGTAGTTTGAATAATTTATCCAATATGCCTGAGTGTAGCTGTGGCTCTTGTCTGCTGACAATCAAATCTAAAACCCCTGAAGTATTTATTTGGCACTTATTGGGGTGTGGCAAGTTACATTCACCTCCAATCGTTATCCTTACTGCCAGTCCTGTGGGAACAGCTCACCCCTTGTGATGCAGCTCAGAAACTCTGTGGTTTAAGCTCCCTTTGGAGCTTCGTGTCTCTGTTGCCACACACACGCTGCCCTCTGCCAGAACTGGCCAGGGTTGCTCTGGCTGGATCTGTCACAGCCTCGTCACGTTTGGGGTCAGCAATCCTTACTACAGTGCCACAGAAACGTGTTGCAATAGAAGATGGATCCACCTCAAAGCCATCACACGGAGTTTTCAAGTATCTGCTATGGTTTTAATGAAAAATTCATAATTTTAATTTTGCTGACAATTTTTTTGTCATAGCCTGGTTTGAATATATGATTCCAGATTAGTTGTGTCCATTAACTGAGCTTCCAATTAAACTCACATTTTAAAAATTTAGCAGTCGATTTCAAAAAGGCTGGGTTTAGTTAAATGAAGATGTTGTCAGAGGAGTTGCATTAAAGGCATTGCAGCTCAATTCTGAATGAAAACAGGTGTCATACTTTCCTGAATATTAATTTTGATTAAATCCTTGACTCCAACAAAACCTGTCTGAATCATTCTACTACAGCTTAACTACTTTGTGTTGGAAATAATGTAGGTGTCCCACTTCTGCTGTGGTAGCTAATTAGGTTAACAGCCCTAAAACATGTATTAGACTGTAATTAAAAATTAGGCCACACTACCCATAACAAACTAGAGACATATCTGGCTGCAGAAAAATTTTCCTTTTATTCTGTACTTCTCTGGAGCATGAGTGGATTTTACAATGCAGAGAGAAGAAGGATTACATTATTTCTTCCCCTATTCTTTTGCTACTATCTAGTATAATTTCAAGTCACTCTAAAAAAAAAAAGTTACTTGAATAAAAGGCTGTAGCTTTAAGGTCATGCCCACTTCCTCTACAACACCTGCATTTTATATTGTGCCTGATGGGCGCAGTTGTGTGAAACAAGGAGGAAAAGTCTGAAACTGGGGAGATTTCTAAATATGTTCATCAGTTTAAACTCTGGACATCCACAGTGCTACAGTAATAGGGGGTGGTGGTATTTTTCCAAGGTTTTCTGGATATTTAGGAAATTATTATTTATCCTTTGTTGGATGTTTGCATCTCCTAAGTGTAGATACTTAATTTAAAGCATTGACCTTGTACGCTTATTTCGCTAGACAGTTTACATAATTAGAAGAGACAGGTTCCTGGTATTATTTCAGATTCTCTCAAATCACCCTTTGCAAGACTCTCCCCTTTTGCCTAAAGGAAGATTAGGATATGGATATGGGTATTTTGGTAGTGAATATCTCCCTAGAACTATTAGCATCACACGCATGTTTCTGAATTTCCTTAAGAAGTATCTGCGGTGCCTCTGTCCTTGGAGCTATGCAGAACTTGCTTAGACAAGGCCCAGAGCAACCTGATCTACCTCTGAAGTTTGCCCTGCTCTTGTGTGGGACCCTGGATCTTTAGGGGTCCTGGCTGGTGTAAATTATTCTGTGCCACTCAACAACTCAGGGCAGAGCCTCGCAAGAGTTTCCTTTCAAGCTCTCAATTCAGAACAGGTTCACCCCCTGAAGCAGGAAATGAAGGAGAATACATAAATCTTATATGTTTATAAATGATACAACTGTTATTCTAATTTGGATAGCAAGAAACATGCTCACAGTGTATCCTATATTTTCCCTTATGAATTTCTGGAGTTTGCTACTGCTCTTCAAGCTCTAACCATTCCTTGAAAGACAAAGTGCTCAGAAACCAGCAAAAATCACTTACACTCTCTCTAGTAAGTCAGGAGGGAAAAAAGTTCAGGATCTGGGGAGGGTTTTGCTTGCTCTAAGTGTACTCTGTTGCTCTCTGAAATGGTGCTTGAACATGCTGGATGAAAAGAGCATCCTGGATACAGCACTAAATAGGTGAAGTGATCTGGCCGGCCTCCGAGGGCTGCTTTCCAGCCCATGTGGCTAACATGGGTAATACGCCTGTCTCTTCCAATGAAGAGCACAGCGTGGAGAATCCAGCAGTTGCAGGAAAACAGACGGAGAGCATGTGCCAAGAGGATTGTAAGATGGCCTGTTAAGTGCTGAGAACATAGCTTAGAGTGTGTCTTGCTGAAAAGATCTGATTCAGTTGGCACTTGTTTCCAGCTTCAGCAGCATGTCTGGAAACAGAAAGCTCCTGTGAGTCAAAGCAGGGACACAGGCAGAGGAACAGGAAAGCCCCCATCTGCTGGAGCTGTCAGCAGCGTGTGAGGTTCCCCAGGGGCTGCACACACAGCGGAGCTGTCGGGGAGGGAGGGTGGAAGGAAAGCCAGATGGGCTGCAGTTGCTTGCAAGAAGGTTGATATGCCAAAAAACTTTTTACATCTCTAATGTGTGAAAAGGGATTGGCCCTTGACTTCAAAGTAACAGAGTGTTTGCCACACTGCCTGACACTTTTCTGGCTTTTTTCTGGCTTTTTCCTGCCCAGACAGCAGGGTTTGCTACAGCCATCCTGCAAACAGCTCACAAGGCACCCAGTGCTTAAGCTGCGGGCTGCGCAGCAGTCCTGCCACTGCAAATGGTGGGGATGTGGTGTTACTGAGACTGGCAGAAAACGCAGACTTCAGAGTTATGTGTATCTGGCCGAGTTCCAAATGGATAATTACATCCTGCCTACCTAAAATTCCCCCTTAGAGCTTTTTGAAAGTCATTGCTCAGAGTTGTTTTTATAATGTTGCTATCTGCTCTTACCTGGTAACTCCCTTCCACTCTACAGGCAACTGCATTTCAGGGGCAAGTGAGGTGACCTTGTATGCATTGTAGTGTCCCCATCATCAATTGCAAATCCATGTAAAAAATGGAAGTTTTTCCTGCATGCCTCATCCCAGCTGCCATCTCCCCAATGATATGTTTCTTGTACTATGCACTTGTAAAGTAGTTGCCTCTAGTTTACCTAAAAATCAATTTTTCAAAGTTCTATCATACAGTTACTTTCCACTGTTTTAGAAATAAGTCTTTGTTACTTTTTCTTGGGTTTTGTCATTTTTTTCACTATGTGCAAGGCATCACTGGCCTATATTCCCTATATTTAAAGTGAACTGAAATTCAGTAATAAGAAAGAGATAATTCCAGACCTGGACAACCCGTGCAAAAGCTTCCACACATCCAGAATCTGGCTACAATGTTGAGTCATAAGATTTAATCAAACATACTGAAGAAGTACAAAAGTAGTTAGATCAATATCAGCACCATCATTATTGTAGGAGATTTTGTCATCCCCGTGGCTGGTCCGTCCACACAGTTCATGAATTCCATTTTCCCACTTCCAGGGCCAGCTTTGGATTGCTTATCACACAAAGCTCCGAAGTGGGTAGTGCCAGGTGTGGGTATTGAAGGCTGAAATTATCCATGTTCTCCTATAGTTAACTGTAATTAAGCAGATACTTGAGAATCCGTTCATCCAGTTTGTGCTTTGTTAGGCTTGCCACCATTCAGTAAATACATAATTTTAGCTCTATTCCTCACATAAGGTATGTGCTTGGGAGTGATTAAAAATGTTAAGCTGTGCAAGGTAGACTTCACATTATTCTTGCAGAAAATGTGTTTTGATGCCATTTCCAGCCTGTCTCCTGCAGCCTCTTCTAAAATGGGAAAAAAAAAAATATGAAGACTTGTTTTAGGAGAGTATGTTCCTCACTGGGAAAGAGAAGAAAGCAGAACAAAACATGTAGCACATTGGAGAGTTGTAAACTTGTCCTCAGCTTTTGCAAACAACGTCATAATGAACCTCCCACTTAGAGATCTGTAGTAAAAAAATGAATCTGTGATGTTCTCGCTAACAAGACCACGTTCCATGTTTCTGTAACCTGTTCGTGCTCTGAGGCTTTGGGGAAACAAACAAACAAATGCTTGAGCAGTGCAGGTTCTAAAGGCAGGTTTAGGGCAGGAGTGGGTCTCCTGGCTGTATCAGCCACTGCAGAACATCACAGCTGCACCTGCACTGCAGCCCTTCTTTCAGGGAAGACTGCTGGTGCTCAAATTCCCACATCACTGATTTGTTCTCCGAGAGTGTATTTCTGCCACAGGCAGTCCTGTGAACCAGATTACACCATTTAATATTTTGCAGAACCTGTAATAACGAGGCAGGTAGAACTGTCCAACATGGAGCGTCTTCCTTTCCAACCAGGAGGTGAAGCTGAGGAGATTTACTGGACAGAAATACTGCCTTCCTGCCATTAATAAAACGAAAGCGTTTGGGTAGTGCTGCACAGTTATTTCTCTGTGTGAATTTATGAGGGCATTCGGGGAGAGCTGTTTTTCTTCACCAGGTTCCCTCTGCCTTGCAGTGAGTGATGGCAGTGCCACGCTGGCTGCAAGGCGAGCAGAGAGCAAACAGTTCATAAATGTAACTACCTTCAGGAGAGCTCCTGGAACACAGCAAAGTGCTCTAATGGAGGGAGCAGCCAGGGTGGGCAGGCTCTAAAATAAATGCATTGCTACTTAAAGAGTTGTCTTCACTCTGGTTATACCTCACTTGCTGCCTGATACAGACTGAGGGGAATTTTCAGCAGAGGGATCTCTGAGCCAGGCAGTTCTGCTCATTTTCAGTGTGCCCTGTCAGTCACCCACTGCCTCTGTGCCTGTCCTGGTAATCTCTGCCATGCTGCACAGGGAGAAAAACCCTGACTCTGGGCTGGGAACAACTCATAAACTTACAAAAGCCACGTATCTAATTCTACTTACACCTTGCACACTGTATAAAAAGAAAGATTCTTACTATTTTTAATTTGTTTCTTAACACCTCTTACTATTTTTAGTTTGTTTCTTAACATCACACAGCTCAGAGAGGAAGTTTGTTTAGTTTCTATGGTTCAAGAAGGGCACCTTTCTAGGTCCATTAAGAAAAAAAATGGAAAGTTTTTCATAAATTTGTGTTCAAAATCGAATCTAGTATAAAAGTGTCTTTTTTTCCATTAAAATCTCTAGATTTTTTTCCTTAAGGGCAACAAGATAAATATATTGTTTGCACTAAATTTCTAATAAATGGCACTGACCTACTTTAGTGTTGTTACATGTGTAATTGGGGCAAAATGATTCTTTAAATATGGGAGTAGCCTGCAAAGCTAAAAGAGGTAAACATAGGGAAAGAAACAGAAAATAGAGCCCTGAATCCACATTGTCTGCCTGCTGTTTGCCTTTAAATGTTGTGCTTTTAAAATTACAGCCATGAATTTGCCAAGCTCTGAGACTTCTAAAATACTCAGCTGATGTGGGTTAACCCAACATATTCTTCACAGTTCTACATTTTCACAAGCAATAGTTTAATGTGAAATCCTGTTGGGATGAGTGTAAAACTGGGACAGTTGTTTCTGAATTTTTGTCCTTGCTGAGACACTAACAGTCATTTTTCTGTTTGCAAAACGGGTGGTTCATTTACATTGTCAACTCTTTAAAATGACTACCTGGTTAATGATTGCAAAACAGACAGAGGGCTTTAAAATAAGTGCTAAACTCTTTTTTAACCTGCTCTTATATTGATCAGAGCCAGAATCGTTTGATATGGCATCATTTCATATTTGAGCACTCTGCCTGTTTTCTCATGCTGTCACTAGGTACCAGTTCCGTTGTGTCCGGGGTGTTTAGCTGGCACTGTGCAACCTCCCTGGCTTGCCTCTGCACTGAAAAATCTCTAAAAGGCATTTCTTCTTGTAACCTTAGCATCTGTGCAGCTATTTTTTGGGTAACCACTTATTTGCAGCCTACTGTGTGACAGACCTCAAGGAGAAGTGCCTCATGTAGTACCACTAATCCCAACAGCCATCATCACCTCTTGGGAATGGTCTTTGCTTGTCAGCACAAAGTGGAACTTGCTCTACAATAGTCTTGAAATTGTTTTTGTTCCTTTCAAAGTTCTGTAGAAAATCACCCTGCTGTGTCTATATATACCTGTATTTTATGTGATTGAAGAAAATTTGTTTTAGGAGAGATCCCTGATTTATATCTTGGTGTTACCAAATCAAGAATTCCATCAAGCATATGCTTAATACAGGAACAATTTGATAAAAGTACTGGCAAGTGTGGCAATGGGAAAGTATTCACTAGTGTCAACGGGAAATTGCCAGGAATACTGAGAGTCCTTTTCTAAAACCATCTCACTCTTCTCTCACCAGTGGGAGCACAGCTCCTCGGTAAGGATGGCACGGTGAGCCCTTGTGAACAGGTTCCTGACGTGCATGTACTGCCTTTCCTGCCAGTGTTCCGTGGAAAAGTTGCTCAGGTATTACAGCTGTGGCAGACTGTTGCGTAATGGCAGGGCTGAACAATGTGACCTGTGGGTTTTGTCCAAGGGCAACTTCTGAAAAGAATTTCTTCTGTAGAATTCACATGGTACAGCGACAAACCATATCTTGAGGCACTGCAGTGCACACTGATGAATGAAAACACGGTGTACTGGGTACAGAAATAGATGATTTTTGCAGAGAGACTTTGCCTTCTAACTACTAAGAAAAGCAGTAAAACCACCGTGCAGTAGTTCAGACTGGTGTAAGAGTAACTGAAATTGCTGTGGTTACCTTATACCCTTCATCCACTCAAGCAGTGCTGGCAGTTAATGTTATTAGAAGGAGATTGCGAATGTCACACCTTTATTCCAGGCAATGTAAACTCCCAGCCTCCTGTGGTATTTATAACTTCTCTATATGCTCATGTAATCAGAAAGGACAGAGAGATCAGATCAACAGCCACAACACTCAAGTTACAGAAATAATTAAGGAATAGAAAAGAAGAAAGAACACAATTTAAGTTGTTGAATCTGTCTCTGAATTTAGAGGAAAAGAAGTTCCTCTGTTTACAGTAGGTCAGCTGGGTTTACATAAGATAACAAATGAGTAAAATTCCAGGAAGTTGGACTGAGCTTTCCAGACTCACAGGACTCCAGTTCAAAGCAAAGCTGCATAAAAATGATGGGTTCCATCATCTGCTTCAGGGTTGTAGCTAAACCCAGCTCAGTTAACAGCTGGAGAAGATGACTGAGTCAAGTGCCACGTGTAACAGCAGGTTGTAATCAACTTCAGTCTAAAGATATCAATTACAATGGGTTTTAACAGCAAGAAAAGTCAGCCGGAAATCACTGTAGTAATGCAAAAGTAAGCTGCTCTGACAGAACCACAACCTCTGGCAGCGGCACAGAAGCACTTTCACACACTCTGGGACCAGTTGTAACACTTCAGAATTTGTTAGGAAAACTTGGATGCAAGTCCCTCTTGTGTCAGCAATATAAGCAAGAGGATGATAAAAACTTTTTTCCTTTTTCTCAAGAACAGACTCATGACCTAATGCAATTTCAGTGGAAACTACTGTATGCAAAAAGTCAGCCTGGAAGCAAAGCCATTTATACATCAGACTCAAAGAGTGTTTATATTACTAATGCTTTTTGTTGTGTTTGACTTTTAATCTGGTTTTAATTATAATTAAATGGAGTACTTTGAATAACCAGTCTTCTAGATTGCATCAGAAATTAGCCACCCTCAAACTTTAAAGGCAAGCAAAAAGTATTTGCTGTTTTTGTTCAAACAAACCTTGGCTACAAATCATCAGAGTGACTGTATGCTTCATGTTCTGTTCTTTAATTACATACTAATTAAAACCTGAAATTTGTGCCATGGTTTATGATGGTATAAAGTTCTACAACCAAACAAACAGCTTGCAGAACAGAAGAACAAAACAAGTTTTCTTGAGTTAGAATTTAAAGTCTTGAATTTTAGAAATTAAGACAATAATAGCAGAAAAGGTGTTTGGGTTGGTATGTTTGGGGATTTTTCATTTAATGCAAATATTCAGAATGTTTTCACAGTCTGATACTTATCATTCTGCTTTAAGAACACATTTCAGACTTGAGCAATCTTAAGCAGAATTAAAATTTCTTCATTTCTCCATTGGTTAAGTAGTAATTAACAACACAGATTATGATAGTACTGTCTCAAATGTTGCAATCAGATGTAAGATGAGATTTGCAATTAGATTTATTAACGTCATTTTGGGCTCATCCTTAACACTTGCTGTTCTGGTATCACTTGGATTCCATTCTGCCTCTCATTTCTGGGATCAGTCAACTGATTGCTCATTGTCATGATTATTTTGCATTCACAAAAATGACCGCACAAGTCATTTGTTGCAAAGCAACAAAAAAGCAAGCCTAGGGAATCTTCAGCGGGACAGAAACATGTATTTGCTTTTTACCTTAAGGTTTCAAATGAGGTTTCAGACCAGAAATAATTTGCCAATGTTTGCTCTTCATTTCGTTATCAGAGATTTTGTGATAAACTTTACTAGAAACATAGAGCTTGGACATAGACTGGGAGAGGAAGTTTGAGTTTGCCAGAGATTCTGCCAAGGCAGTACCTGTACCCAGCCTGAGGAGATGCTCAGTTGGGATAACAGTCTGTTAGGCCCGAAATAGTCACAGCAGGGAGCATTTGCTTCCTGTCACACCATTCTTCTTGGCCTTGCCTAATTTTGTGAAATAACTACACTGCTGAATAACAAAGAGGTGCTTCGTCAGGTCTGGCCCAGTTCTGCTTCCTGGTTCTGGTACCAACATACCATCACTGTGTTCTCTAAATGCAGCCTGAGTGAACAGACTAAAATAATTTTCCTGAAATTTTCCTAGATCTCAACTTTTGAGTGTGCTTTTGGGTCTCTGCTTACGCTGCCTCGCTGCAGTACATCTGATATTCTGCAAAGACGTAGTTTCTGACATGACTAGGTTGATTTCTCTTGCTTCAGTTGCATATTTTTCTATGGGGTTGAGATGTGACATTTCCCAAAATTACTTAATAATCCCTGTTTCATTGCAAAAGGTCTGGCTTGAGTCACCTTGCAGTAGAAACATAAGCTCTTTTTGTCTCCATGGAACATTACCTGTAGGCCACTTCTCCCTGAATTCTTGCTTTAGAAAGAGCCAGAACAGTTGGACTAGTTTTAGGCACCTGCAGTAATTTGCAGTGTGAGTGGACCAGCATTTACCCCCTACCCCGTCCTCTCCCACCTCCCCCTGTCACTGCTGCCGGAGCTGGCTGCCTGGCTCATTTTCTCTGGAACAAGGCGACATTTCCTAAGGTTATAGCTCTGTGACCTGACAGATGGAGGAGCAAGGAAGATGACAGAAGAAATGAGGTATGGATAGGATAAGGGGGTTAGAAAGCTTTCCAGGAAAACTAGCCTTGGCTGGGCATACTGGAAATTTGGGTCTTTTAGATCTTATTAACATTGGTTTAGGGAAAAACACCCTGTCAACAAGTGAATTTTTGTATTTTAGTCTTTTGTGGTCTTATAAAATAGTTTCTGTCATATTATCCTATTTTATCTATCTAGTTTATTTAAATGCAAAAAATTTACCTTAGTTACCCTAGCCTGGGAGAGGATGGCAGTATAGCAGGAGAGACAGGATTGAAGGGAATTTTATTAATGTTTTTAAAGGGAATTAATGCTTCCAAGGAGCATTTCACAAATACATATTATTATGCATTTTATTCTCAGATTCTTATATAAAAATTTATGGTGGTCTCCAAGGCCAAAGAAACCTGTGAGCAGGAAGGGGAGATCAGTTTCCTGTGTCCACTTTAACCTGTGTCCATCCTCCAGGAGGTGACATGGTCCTCTCTGGTCTCGGGGTGTTCTCCATGTGGTGCATTGTCACAGCTGAGATGGACACGCAACACTGGATATGTGCAAAAAAGCTTTTTTATTCTCCCTCTAACACTTACTTTTATATGATTTCTTGTATTCCTGTTGCATGTTCATTGGTGGAAAGCATCAGCTCTTACTCGTGTTACGTGTTCATTGGTGGCAAGCTGTATCACTCACGTGCTTCTCGCTGTAAAAATGAACACACAGCCCACATCCTCGCCTCCTCTCCTCCAAGTTGTTTCTCTTTCTTCCCAGGGGCACGGCTGCAACTCATCAAGGTCGAGGCTGCCCACGCCTCTGTTCCCGCAGTGCATGACTGCCAGGAGTGTGTTTCTGGACTGAAGAGATTTTCATGTCATTCTTCCAAAAATGCCCGAGAATAATTGCTCCAATTAGAACCAGAACCAGTTTGTGCTGTGTACACGTTGTGCACACGGGCGCTGTGACAGCCAAGGCACGGTCCCAGCCCGGCAGAGCAACTGAGACCTTGATTGCAAAAGCCAAATCCTTTTCCTACCCTTTTACAAAATCAGTATTTCCTCATACGGTAACTTTTACAGAACCACACCTTGCCATGCTCCTGAGAGTCCTTGTATGGGGTGATCATGCGCTGTCCTCTGCTCCAGCAGGCTCCTCGGCGGGGTTGGCTGCCTGCAGCATTCCTTCCTTTTGAGGGCAGGAGGAGAAGGTCCCCTGTGCAGCCCTGGCACTCTGCAGGGACACCTCCCAGCCCGCAGCTCAAGCCCATCTCACCTCTCCCCGCACGGTGCCACCAGCCCAGGTGTCCCTGGGCATTCCTTCAACAATGCTGCGTGATTAGGTCCTGATTGAGCTTTGCCTTGATCTTTCATCAGCGGGGAGCTGTGCCCTAGTGAATTGGCAGTCTTTCTCGCCTCTCTGTTTTTTCTTTCCATTTCATATAAATAAGTAACTATTCTCTTTGAGGCATTTTAATATTCAGATTTGGAGAACTGAAATTAGTCAGCACATTCTGACAAAAACATAGTTGCATAAAAGGTTTTTACATATAAAGGATTTTCTGGTCAGTTTCCAGTTTATTTTCAATTTTTTCTGCTTCCTTTTGGAATTTTTCAGCATTGCTGAGTTCCCACATGAACATCTGCAACATAATTTTCATCCTAAGTGCTTTATAATCATACACGCTATAAATATTAGATTGTCTTTTAGAGGCCACTTCACTTTGATTTTGAATATTAAGTGGAACAAACAAAAAAGTTATTATTCAGACAATTGCTCTAATTTTGCTGTCCTCATTTCTGGGCTAAAATGCAACTAAATTCTGCTATTGCTGGAGTCTGAAATACGTGGTCTTCTAATTAAGTAGTGTGCAGGACCACTCAGGGAGCTGGAGACAGAGGCATACATCGGATAACGGGTATAGGTTTCTTTTCCAATAGCAAACTCAAAGGACTTCTGAATAGGCAGATGAGGGCACAAGGGAAGATTTTGCCATCCTGCAGCAGCAGAGAATGCTTCTCACGTCATTTATTCGGAAAAACAAGAGACAGCTGTGCAAAAAGCCCCACCCAGACACAGATATTGGGCTGGAAACGTGTATTTGCAGTTCGCTAAGTAAACCTTTCCTGATTAAATTGGCTTCCAGTACAGTGGGTCTACAAGTTGCCTCACTTTGCTTTACCATAATCTTGACTTGCCTGCCAGATGTGTCTCTCTGTGCTTTCCTTTTCCCCAGGTTCTGGGTGGAGGTGGCTTCTTACGTTGTTATAGTGGTGGTCAGGGTCATTTCTACGCTGGAGGTCACTTTGCTCAAGCTGAGTTACTGCAGTCATGCTTAGCTGACGTTTAGGAGGGCTTATTGCAGTCTCGTACTCCACTGCTTGTTTTCCAATGTACTGGGCCCAAAGTTCTTTAATGCTTTTGCCCATCCCAATGTAAAATGAAGAGCTCGGAGAGGATTCTTTTCACAGATTTTTCGGATGAAAATAAAGCCCAAACACGTATTGGCATCTTAAGTGTTTTTACAGATAAGGCAGGTTCCCCAGATGCAGATGGCTATCAGGAAGCAGAGGAGAGCTGGAGATGCATGTCATGTCAGCTGAGTGGGTGAGGCACCGTAGCATGCCCATCTTTTCATTTCCTTATCTGGGTTTCTTTTTCTGATAACCAGGTTATGGAAAGAATGACGTTTTCTAGAGCTCAGGAAGGAGTTAGGTCTGGAATATTTTTACTTCTTCTCTACAAATTACTCTTCTATAAGCAAAGCAAGAATTGAATGTTTGCCTGTATTTAAGGCCTTACATGGAGGCTGTTTCCAAAGGTCAGTGGTATAGGCTGTATATACAGTTCTGTTTAGGCCAATGTATGTTAATGTAGCATAGAAAACTTTGTAATATGATTTAAAGTGAAATGTAAGAGATTCTGTATTGTCCCTTACGTTTCCTGGATAAGAGTAACAAAGCCCTGTTTTCAGAAAACATCTGTACTTAGGACAGTACCTTCACATGCATCCTCAAAACAATATCCATGCCAAGATCTGTAGTTTATTTAAACTATTTTATAAATGTAGACTGTTTACTAAAATGGCCACTCTCACTGCTGCACTGGCCTGAGCCTGCAGTCTTCTGTCTGCAACTATATGTACTTACTTGAAAATATATGTGCACATAAAATATTTAGGAATTCGCTGCCAATGTCTGGCAGTAAGAAAAGCCACAGGAAAAGGTCATGAAAACCACAGCCCTGGTCATGAAAACCACATTTCCCTCTGATGTCTCCAAGTAACACCGTGCCTGCCATTTTGGACTTCGTAAGGGCTCTACGCAGGTGTCATTTCCCAGTGTCTCCTCAGCTGAAGATGTGAGCGAGGCAAATGCTGAAAGGTGGCAGAAGCTGCCCACACTTGTGAACAGTAAAGTGAGCCCAAATATAATAATAGCCCATGATAGTACTTGGGCGTGCTGGCAGCAGTGAGTCCTTGCAGCAAGCTGGATAATTTTAGTCTAATTCTCTGTTTAGATGAGCACATAATGTGGGAGACCACAGCAAGCTCCTTATTCACAGAATGAAGTTAACACAGCATCCAGCATTGCTCTTTGCAAGCTGGAAACTTCCTTCTTCAATAATATCTGATAATCATCCTCGTCTGCATGACCTGTATGTCAGCACATGCTGAGAGCACATCTATTTTGAAACCAGCCTTAATAACACAGCTGCAGCCCTGCAGAGGGGAGAGCTGCCTGAACTTGCCTCCACAGTCTCAGCTACAGCAGAGTTCTGCATCAGGCACTGAAATCTGCTCTGGGCTCAGGAAAGAGCCTTATAATTAAACGATTACTGCAAAACTTTTGGGTTTCCCTGGGGAAAGAGTATCTAGTTAAGACACGAAAAACATGTCAGTCTAATACAGCAATAGAATAGTGAAGCCCTGTGGTCTAATGACAGATTAGATTTATGAAAATCTCTTCTCTGTTTATCCCCCACAAACACAAACTTCCACTCAAAGCCATGATATAATTGTTATTCCATAATACATTTCTCTTGTCAGTTGAATGACAACAGTCTGCACTGACCAAGTTTTTTTGAACGAAGTCGCTTCCCGGATCTCTTTTTTCATTCTAGCAGCTTTCTTTCATACTGCAGGTATTACAGCTCTACTGTAAAATGCTACAGGATAATTTTAAGCTGTGCTCTGTATCCTGCTAATCAATACATCTGCTTTCCTCATTCTCCCCAGTCTCTTTTCCTTTTTCCATTAGTCTTAACTATACGATATTTTCTCTGAACTGTGACTGAGGAAGAATTTCTATATAGAATCGCCAAAAAGTGAAAGAGCTTTCTTAGAAGATAATTGCAAAGCAGATAAAGAAGCTTGTGGCTGAAATTTCTATAATGCTCAGTTCACTTGGTGATGTTTATCTCCCCAGTCAAACCTTCTCCAGAACAGCTTTTTTGAATGGATGCTGTATCATCCATATAGGGCAACAGGAAGAAAAGGTGCTGCTGCTTTCAATTAGGAAATAAAATAAAAATTTTGGAAAAATAAAATTAAGGCTTAGAGGGGACTTGTGTTATTTGAGACCTTCCTGATTTACAGGTAATGTAGATGTGAAATATCAGGTCAAACTGGGATTATTTACCTAGTTGTAGTTCTTGATAATGCACACTCCTGCAAGCAAGTGATACCACTGCATTTTCTCACAGTAATGATTTTCAGAACTAAGCTCCACCCTGTCTGAAATTTTGCCCTGAAGTTCCAAAAAACTAGCTTTGAAAACAAAGTGCAGGATCTCGTCTTTCTTTGATAGCTCTGAAAGTGACTGTTTTGTACCTCTACCTTCTGAATTTTTTTTACATTTGCCTTTGAGCATTCATTTAATGAGGATCCCTTTAGTAAACAGCACATGAGGCATGATTGTGTAAAACTTCTTGTGCATATACAGGGGAGACGGGATTCCTTTCTCCAGCCTTTTAAGTGTGGGATGCAGAGATCTCCAGCTGAGCCTGTTGTTTGGCAGGAATGAGGCAACCTCAAAAGAGAGAAAATCGTTTCCTTATTGCTGACTTTCTGGCGAGCTTTCTCCTACAGTTAACAAGACCTATTTTCTATGCAAGAGTCTTCAAAAAAGAAATAGCATTTGAAAAAATACTTGTAAAATATATCTCACAACCCCTCTATCCTTGCTAATAGCATCAGCATAGCTCTCTAACACAGCCTGTTTCTATCCTACAAGGGGGAAGTTTTCTCCAGTATTGGATGAGATGAAGCAATCACAGGGAGAATGTTAATTATATCGGCTATCTATGAAAAATTGAGAAGGGCTCTTTCCTCTGTCAACACAAGGATGCAAAAGGAAAACACCAACAGTGCTCTGTTCTAGCATCCCTTTTCCAGTAAAGGGAAGTATTTCCCAAATACTTTTGCTGGTTTACAATTGCAGTACTCACAAATAGAAGATAAAGCATTTGGATAAAAATGCCAAACTGTATCTACTGCACGCTAGGGTGCACAGTGCTATCTTCCTTCTGGTTCTTCTCTTGTTAGGTTCTTAAAAAGAAAGTTCACAAGTTGCATAAAAATGCCCACAACTTCCCATTATAGTATGACATATAAAAAATAATTTTAAAATAAACATAGGCCTGCCTGAGAAAGCATGAGACAGGGAAGCATACGGTAGCTCATCTGTGACAGGCAGATCTGTCTGTACATGCTGGAATCCACACTTGGAAAGAACTCGCCGCTGTGATTCCCTTTGTCTCTGCCAACCCAGTGTGCCTGTCAGCTCTTCTAACAAAAGGAATAAATAATTACCCCGTTTCTCTCTTGTTTCCAAATGCGTTCACGTGCCCAGGATGCTTTATGTTACGGATACAGGCAAGGGCTGTCTGTGAAAGTTTAGCACAGTGCAAGCTAAATCATAAGCACAGTGACTTCACAGATGTTTGGCACAGAAATGCAGCACAATGAAAGTTTCATTCATTGATTAGATACAGGAAAAAGAAAATAAAAGAGGCTTTCAAAACGTGAATGGTGGCCTGAGTTTTTATGAGGTAGAGTTACCAGCTGCTTATTGCAGTGAATTCACTGCTGTTGTCTTTATTCCATGAGCGAAATCTCCCTTGGGGGACAGGGTTGTCAGTAGCTTTTCACAAACAGGAGCTGTTTCAGAGTCCCATTACCAAACTGATAGGCAAAAAGTGTCTCTTCCAGGAATAGCACGATACACTCTTTTTAGTTAATAGAAGTTGGATATTTTAATCCATATGCAAATGACAAAGAAAAATTGTTTCCTTACGTAGTTCCTCTGAACTGCCTGATGATACAAATTACCAAATGGCATCCCAGACTCTACAGAAAGCATATGCCAGTGCTCCTTTTGTCACGAAGAAATTCTCATTTTTCAAGAGCTGCCTGATGACATTGTGAATTATACCATTTTACAGCGTATTGTTCGCTTGATTCTTCCATCAAATATCAGAAATCTTGAAAACTTTCTGGGACATACTTTCTTCCATAGCTTTTTGGGAGAGGTGCAAAGGTTTTCACGCTCTCCTTATTGCTTCATATTTCAGAGATTTTGGTGCAGCTTGTGGAATAATGCAAGTACTGCATCTACCCTCCTGCACCAACACCATCCCACGCTTTTCTCATCTCACATCTTAGTGTAACTGAGCGTCTAGCCGACATATTTCTCCATGGGTAAGTCACCTTTTCTATAAATAGACAGCAGTTTAATCACTTATATGTTGGTTGTCTGGTTTATTCCAAATGCAGAAGTTCAGGAACTGAGATACCTAGACATGTTTTTGGTTCTTGCCCATCTCTTGAGACCGTAGTACCTCCACTGGAAACACAGAGAAGAGTGACAAAAATTGGACTGTGGGAAGGAGTGCTTTTTCTAAAAGGAAGAATGAAAGAGGAAATGATCCATTAGAATTTTATATAATGAATATATATCTGTGAGTCTAGAAATTTTGAGGGGCATCTACACGAGGAGGGAGGGGACTTGTCCTAGGCTCGATTGCACTGTTTTCTCCTAGAAAACCATGTGGGCATTCCAGATGGGAAAACTCTGTCTGCCCTGTTGAAAACTGCCCACAGTGCATCCATCAGTAATGGAATAGAAAGAAAGAGGGGAAACCGTTTCTTGAAACTGAAACTTTTAATGCTTGCAATTAGGGAATGATGATAACAGTATTAATTGACTGAAACTTCACAAAAGACTGGACAATGAGACACTAAAAGCTTATACTGTCATGATGATATAGCAGTAGAAGGGAAATTATCATGGATATTCCCCTGCCTGGCTTACCTGAAGTGGCTGCTTCCTACTCATCAGCTTCTGGGAGTTTAAGGATTCTTTTTGTCCCCTCCTTTCCAAGCATGATGGGTGCTGAGCTGCAGCTCAGCCAGGAGTTTTCCTTGTACTTCTCATCCTTTTGGACATGGACAGGGTGGCTGAGCACAGTGCAACTTTCTGCAGCCCTGGCTGCTGTTTCTGACTTTGTCCCATGGAAAGTCTCAAAATCCCAGGCAGAAATCAAGCAGGAGCTCACTGATTCCTTCTGAAGGCAGCATTTCAGAAGTGGCTGCCAAAGGGGAGCTCAGGCAAGACTGCAAGAGTTCTAAATGTGCCAGCATTGGGAAAAGCAATTGTTGTAACCACAATGCTGAAGTGGAATAGATGGCAAATCCCAAACATAATGGTGTTGGAAAAGTCTCCATCACCTTGATCTTTCTCTTTCAGGATGTGAATTGTGGTGCTCAAGCTTCACTGACCAGATGAAAGGTAGCCAGCTGCTCTAGTAAAAGTATGTTGAAAAAATCTACACTTCATGGGTTCTTTCAATATCTCTGTGAAAACATAAATCAAATAAGTGCGTAAGATATTCTAGAATTGCAGAAAATTGATTTTATGACGCTCTTTCAGAAAGACTTGGGACAGACACATTAAATATATTGCCAAAGGAATACAATATTTTTTGTGGATTTCCTGTCATGCAGAAGATGACATAACACATCAAAGTTCCAGGGAGCTGGAATATTCTAGTAAGAAGTTGGCTGAATTATAGAAAATTGTCATTATATAGAAGAATGTATCTTTGAGTTCTGTCTTCTTTCCTGTTAGGTGATCTGCTAACATTGGATGGCACATTTAGGATCCTTTACGTTTTTACTGATCTGAAATAACAAGTTTTGTTTGCTTCTGCTACTTTTTACTCCCAACACCGAAGTTCACAGGTCTAGAAAGCCATTATCTTGCTGCTTTGTTTATGCATCCAATCTTGTAATTCCCCTCATAGAACACTTGCTTAGTTCTGTGTGGTTTGTGGGGACATTTCCTGCAGGACATTCAGTAGCCTGATGGCAGCAACTGGCCTCTCCATGGATATTACACTGTTTGACCACTGCCTTTCAAAGACAATCAGAAGGAAAGAGCTGATTTCCAAACTGAATAAAACTATTTCAATAATTCATTTATACACTAAGAAATTTGTTAAGATGGAGTTCAGAGAGACCCCCTCTTGAACATCAAGCAGGCTTGCCTAATCATGATTTGTGAATTTAGAAAGAGCTCCCCAGGGGAAGTTCTGGAAGACATGGTTCTACTATGTGTAAAGCTGCCTTAATTAATCTTGTCTGTTTTTATTTTTAGCAATCTGCCTGAAACTATTGCTTCTTTCATTTATAAATTCTAAGGAATTTCATCCTACCTGATGTATCTCAGATACAGAATTAAGTGCTCTGATGGGTAGAGTGTAACTCTGTCACCTGCAACTTACAGGAAGATATATATATTTACACATACATAAAATGTGGTTAAAGATGTATGTAGTACAATATGTATCTGGGTCACTTTGCCATCCACTGTTCAGGTCTTAATTTAAGCTGAAATGAGCTGGGGAGTTACTTGCTCAGAACAAGAACAAGGTAGCAAAATTTTCCAGGTGTCCAGCCTTTAACCTAGAAAATAGGAGCAGCATCATTTCACTACAATGTTTTCACTGAGTGCTCACTGCACCTTTTTCAGTAACCCCCAAAAGCGAATTTCTGCCTTTTCGTTATGAACTCCTTCAGCACCACAGTTTAGAGATTGCACTGTCAGGATATGCTGGCTCTAACCTAGTATATGTTGAATGTAACTTTGGTTTCAGTCACATACTCATTCATTTGCACACTGGCAGAGTAGTTTTCTCTTCTTCCAAGACTCAAACATGTACATATTTTTGATTATGATGAAGGGGTTTCTTTCCAAAGAGACTCACATACTCTGTATTTCCCCCAGTCTAAATGAGGTGGATTCAGTTCACGTGTTTTGTTCACTGGAACCTTGAAGCTGCACAAGGCCGGTGCCTTTTATTTTTGGTTTGCTTTTGCACATCGAGTGCTTTGTCATTGTAAGGCAGCTTCCAGTTCTCAAACTGCTGCTGTTGGAGTGAGATTTTGCTGGGTTTAGATTGAGCATAACAACACCTGGAGCCCCAGTCTGGCACTCTGGATCACACATGCAGTTGCGGATGTGTGCACAAATCAGGAGATGAGTTTTCAATGATAATAGGATTAGTACTGGGAGATTTAATTCTTTATCTTTCCAACCAATAAAACATAATTGTTTTAGTGCTGGCTGGTATTTTCCTTTCAAATTAGATTTCTTTGAAGACTGAAAAACTGTTACCTGAGTGTAGATGTGATAAAGCTGATGCTGCAGTTCTGTATTATCTGAGCTATTCAGATTTAACACCTGAACCAGCCCCTTTATAATTAGGGGCTGGTTTTATAATTAGAAAAATAGGATACAGGATTCATCATGGAAAAGCCATTGTTCACCTCTGTTAAATTGGCTTTATCTATGTCAATTTGCTGTTATAAGAAATGAAAATAGATTTTAGATATTTTTTTGTCCCCAGAGATAGAAATAGATTTTCTCATATTGAAGATTTTGTTGTATCTTTTATTCTGTGCGTCCTCTGCAGAAGTTCTGAGATCGAAGCACAAGCAGTGCACCGAGCAGGAGAATTGTCTTTGGGTTAAACCTCTGCTCGCAAGACATGAAGGGAGTTTTCTACCAGAATGGGGTTGGTTTCCAGGACTTGGCGTGCATTTGTCCTTCAGGCTGCCATCCCTGCTGCCAATGGCTTTGTCCCTGGACTCACCTTTGTCCTGTTGGCGGCGATGGGGAGCTCAAAGTCCCTCCCAGGCTCTATCAGAACCAACATCACCGCGGTTTTCTGTCAGAGACAAACCAAAACCCAATCTAAACAAATGAAGGATTGTGTTACCTGACAATGGGAGACTGCGAAAAGACTGGCAAGAAGCTTCTACATTTTATTCTGGAAACAGGACACAGACCACAAAATACACGTGGTTCCCATTTTTGCTTCAAAATCTTTTTGAACAGTTTCACAGGTGAAAAAATTCACTCAGTGATCCATGAAATTCAAGAACTCTCTCTGAAACAGTGATATTTGGGTGTGATGGAGAAGGGCTGCTTTTGTAGTTGTAACAGTACTAAAATTTAGGTGATGCTAATTTGTAACAAAATGGCACTGGGTTGACACTGAAATGGCGGATTAAAGCAAGTGAGAGCTGGGAATGCGTAACCCCTGCTGTGACCACCTTTCTCAAGTGAATGCTGCAACTGGTCTCTTTGGAAAAAAATCACGTTTTTATTTTAAAATCCTTCTGATTTTGTGTTGCATAAATCTGTGGTTTTTAAGAGCACAAAAATAATTCATGGGATGTGTTGAGACACCTATGAAATTCTGTGGATTTCAGCAGCTCAATTTTGATGTATTTTTAATGTCATAAAGTGACTGTCTACCGATCTAGAAATAGTATATATGGGTGTGCAAGTGCTAGGTCAGGTTTCTTTCCAAGTGCTCGTTTGAAATTATGTAAAACCCCCTCCAGCATAAAGAATCAAGTGAAAAAGATGCCCAGGGAACCATCATCACAATAAAGAGAAATGGAAGTTGCATATCCATCTCTAGCTTTGAAATTTTCATTCTGTATACTATATTGACCCATTCTTAATTCGACCTTCCAGTTGCAGAATCCTTCATGGATTCCTGATGGGAACATTTCCATAATTCATTGGTTTGTTTTTTAAGGTTTGTTTGGCTTTTGTTTGATTTTGTGCTTATTTTCAAGACTGAGGTGGTGAGGGGTAATTAAAGACCATGGAGATCCCAGAAACAAATGGTGTTTCTAACATGTGAGAAAAATTTGAACTAGCTGTAATAGTCTGAAAATTTATCTCACAAGCTCTTCTACAGAAAATATTAACACCTTGGTTAAAGAGCTGCTTAATTCATTCTGGAAAAAGGAAAAGGAGGGTAGAGGAGTGAAATTATTAATGTTCCTTTGACACAGAATGGGGGTTGTTCATTAAGGAAAGGATACATTCCAATTTCTGACTACTTTTAATTCATTTTACACCTTTTCAGGCTGAGTAATCTTTACTGCTTCTTTATGGTGGTTCTGAACTTGCTCCCACAAGTGGAAGTCTTCCACAGGGAGATTACAATGCTGCCTCTGGTTGTGGTGCTGCTTCCCAGCATGATTAAGGATGTTATTGAAGACTACAGGAAATACCAGTATGATAGGACAATAAACTTCACTAAAACCAGGGTATTTGACAAGTAAGTAAACTAAATCAATTTTTTTTTTTCCTTGCTTCTGTTGTGGTGGAAACTGCTCCTCTGATTTTACAGTAATTCCCTCACTGACCTTTTAGAGTACTGTAAGTTTGGAAAAACTGTTATAAAAGGTTTTTTCTTACCTTTAAAAATGCCGTATTTATCTCACTTAAGTCATCTCAGTATCACTGAGGCTTTGTTTCACATCACAGCAGTGTGTGCTGATATACACAGGTTTTCATTCCAAGTTTTCAGAGCAGCTTGCCAACACACACAACATCCTCTCCTGATAGCAGAAGGATCTGGAGGATAAACAAAACTTATCCAAGTTTCTGGAACAGAAAACCAGGGCTCTTTAGAACATTGGAGCAGTGCCTTTCAGCTGTTTCTTCCTAAAACCAGTAATACAGAGATTAATGATCAAACTCCATTCACAGTGAATCATAATCAGAGATGAAAAAGTCCGAGGACTTCCAGTAAGCAGAGAGATCAATACAGCCCGGCTTGGCTTTGGAGATGGTACAACACCTGCGGGAAGCTGTTTGCTCAATACTGACTCAGAAGGAAGAAGTATTTTCACTGCAATTCTTATTGCAACATCTCAATTTCATCAGAGTTTCTTGTCCAAGTACTAATTTGACTTGAGACTGCTTAGCTTGTCAATAGGTAATGAAGCAAATAGGAGTTTTCACTTAAAAGAAGTTTAAATGTTTGTGTGCTTTCCTTTTCTCACCTGCCCTTTAGTCCAGGCCAGAGAGAAAAAAATTGCTCTGGTTTGCATACGTGTCATTAGCTCTTGTGGAAATTAGCCCTCAGCTGTGCTGACACACTTACGTGTCACAGGAGGAAGGATCAAAGGGGAAGGGGTGTCTGTGAGAGAGGAAGAGTTGGGGTCTGTCGGGGAGAAGGATCAGGCTCGGGGCAATCCAGGTTCATTGCCCTTCCCTTGCTTATGTCTTTGCATGATCCCTCTGACTACAAAATCCTAGGTGTACTCAGCTCGGGGGAATGGGGGTTCATTGTTTGTTTAATAATAATCTATATTGTGGTCATAAAAAAAAAAATAGAGGAAATAAAAGATAACTACTGTCTGTACCAAGGCTTGCAGCAATCTTTTGTTGACATCTGGGACACGGAGCTCTGCCCATTACCTTTGAGCTTCCTGGCAACTCCCAGGGCTATAAAGTGATCCTGAAACTCGCGGAGTGACCTGTGAAAATCCCGTGCGTGTTCTCAGCTTCGCCACTGCTCTGTGTTAGAGACACTTCACGAGAGCAGCGAGTCACTGCCGGGGAGATGGTCTGAACGGGGCCTGCAGGCACCTGCTGACAGGAAGAACAAAGCATTTGGGATGCTTTTGGCACACGGGAGGTGCCGCCGCCCCAGCAGGCTCTAGGACCTGGCGCAGCTGAGTCAGGAGGATCCCTGTTCCTGGGTAGGTGGAGATTGGAGTGGAAGAGGCGGCCCTGGGCTTCAGACAACTCAAGTCTTCTCTCCACTGCTTAGAAGTTCACTTGGATTATTGAACTCTTCTAACTTTGTTGGTTTTCAACTTGAAGCTACTTTTTGGGAGGAAAAGAAGATGTCAAGGAAAATTGTTCCAGGCTGCTTCTCTACAATGATATGGAAAAAACATTTTTTCAGGGAAACCTGCTGCCAAGGTGGTGCTTCAGACACAGAAGTCCAGAATGAGGAGCTGGAGAAGAGAGGAAAAGGAAGGAAAAGGAAGAAGAAAAATGAAAATAAACGAGTGATCGTCTCCAATTTGCCCTTTGGAAGCAAGAAGTGGAAGGAAAATCCCAACAGATACTATGACTCCAATGAAATTAAGACCACAAAATACACCATCTTAACCTTCCTCTTTAAAAATATCTATGAACAGTTCCACCGCTTTGCCAATATTTATTTTGTGTTCATTGCACTGCTGAATTTTGTGCCACTGGTGAATGCTTTCCAACCAGAGGTGTCTGTGATACCAGTTTGTGTTATAATGGCCATTACAGCGGTTAAGGACGCTTGGGAGGACTTCCGGAGGTATAAATTAGACAAAGAAATCAACCATATGGGATGCTACATTTACAGCAGGTGAGCTTCGTATGGCTTTTATTACCAAAAACATCGGCTCGAGATCTTTTATCAATGGAGAGGGTTTTGTTTAAAAAAAATAATAACCACTGAAAAATTACGGTGAGAAGGTGAAATAGGGAAAAGTCATGGCCACTATGTATCACCTGGTATTTGTTCTCATACAGGGAAAGTTGGGTTTTTTTAAGCATTTTTGTACTGGGAAGTTAAGTTTGAGTTTCATGATATTGGTGTGTCTATCAGCCTCTTAGACATGCAGTGCACTGAAAATAGGTGCTTAAGAGCTACAAGCAGCTGAATTTCTAGGACAATTTCAAGAGTGATTAATTCTATCAATATGAGGTGGCACAGAACAAGATCTGCATGGGACTTGTTGGCATTCTTAGATGCCAAGAAATCTCTTAAAAACCTGGCCCTTTGAACTACATTTTATTTTATACTCTACGTTGTTGACTAGCTTTCAGTTATTTTTTCTTTCTTAGGCAGTGTGTAAAATGAACCTGTAAAAACCCATTCTAGAAATGAAAGATAGTAACAGACACCTCTGTTTAGTCACCTCTAAATGAATTAACTACATGTGTCTGTGCCACTTCTTCAAAGTGGTTCATGACTTCTTGCTTTTAGGACATTCAGAAGGTTTAAAACTGTGTTTTATTCTATCAAAACTGTTCTCTCAGCAAAGCAGCAAATGACTTCTCCGTGATAAAATATCACATCTGGGAGTCAGAAGTGCAAAACTTTCCATCTCCATAAATGTGTCCATGATCCCTCAAATTAATCAACAGTGCTTTATATAACATGCACTTTCACGAGCAGGATCTTGCAGAAATCTGGCTTTTATCACATGGGGCTGTCATTTCTGTTTGTTTCTCCTGCATGTGTTTGTCAGATTTTTATTTTTGTATCCTGCTGGTTAAACAGGAAAGCACTGCTCTCCTTGCCAACTTTTCCAAAAAAGCTGGCATTTTACAAGTTTCTAAAATTGTGGATTTAAGATTTCTTCCATGGTGAAGACTGCCAGTAATTGTAGCTCTGAGCAGGGTGGCAAACTGCCTCTTATGCCTGTCTTTGAGATTTCAATCTGGTTGAATGTTTTAGTTTTTCAGTGTTGCATTAGCCCATGAGGCAATGGATTATTTGTTAATACTTGTTAAAACCAGTATGGGAAAAAATAGGTGGGGCAGTAGGTGCTAATGAATAAATCCACAGAGGGATCTTATTTGTTTCATCTTTACACACAGAAACCATGTCAGTATAGATCTGAAAACCTTTTACCATGGGAACATGAGAACAGTAAAACTTGTTTTGTGTAAGGGAAAAATATGCACCATGGAATTACAATTATCTATTCAGATCCAGATTCAAGTTCTAGCCGTGAGTGCTTTGTTATGCAGAAACATGACATGGGCCTGCCTTGAAATTGGTTATTCCATCCCATAAAAAAGATTTTGATCTATGAGTCAGTCTTGTCTAGGATCTTGTCTTTCACCAAAGTTTTGGGGCCTAAAAAGGTGGTGTAAGGGAAAGGAAAATGCGAAAGGCTTCAGACTACAGCATTCATCCTGTCTGGAAAAAATGTGGGTAATAACAATTGCCATCAGATCAGTCACTACAGCTTATTATATTATGAATAATTCTAATCAGGCTTCTCTGGTGCTTTGGGAAGCTGATATTTCTGGTTCTTCTTGCTAGCTGCAAAGTCATGGAAGGGCATGATGTCTTCTAATTTTCTTCCTTATGAATCATCTGCTAAAAATATGTAATTGTTTTAACATAGGTGAAAGTCTTTTTGGCACACTGCAAATTTTGTTAACCTTGTGGCAGCAAAAAGTTATTTTTAATAGAACAACTGATCTTCCATCCTTAGATGAAATATTACTTAGATTTTAAGAGATAATCTTGGAGTGTATGTTGTCTTTATTTCAGATTTTAATACGGACTCTGGCACCTGTTCCAAAAGAAATATAAAGGCAAACCGAACTTTCCCAAATGCTGAATGTTCCCCAAAGCTTTCTTGAAGACCAGGGAAATGCAGCAACTTGCCTTCTTTCAACACAGAGCAAGGGAAATTAAAAGCAAACAGGCTGGCCTGTAAACATAACTATTCTAATTTTCTTTTCCCAGAGGTCAGCTGGAATGGGGAATGGAGTCTGCTAGTCAAATGAAAGAAAAGACACATACAGTGGTTTAACTGAAAAAATGAGAAACAATCAATAGGCATTGGAGTGTCTTGAGGAGATGCAATAACCCAGATGTTTGATTGAGGAGTTTGGACTTTTGGAATCAAAACATTAGGAGTAGACAAACTGCAGTGCTGTTGGAATGAATCGCACAACACCAAAAGGAGAGAACAAAAAAATTGAATTGCAGATGGTACAAACCTATGTTTAAATGCCTGCTTTCTCATGGTGTTCTTTAAAATATACTTTGTCTGCTTTAAAATTTTCCAAGCAAGGCAGACTTCCATTACTACAAAATGCCAAAGCATTTTCTATGATACTATGCTTTATTAGCCCTCTTTAATTGCATTTAAATTTTTCAGGTGATTTCATGCAATCCTAATAAGTTAGTCTCCATCCTTAACAGTTAATTATAATCTTCAAATATGTGTGATTTTTATCATGTTCATTTTGTTGCACCCAGACACCTTTTAGACAAGACTGGTACAGATTGCTCTTTTCATCTTTCTTGTCAGTCAGTCCCTCCAAACCTGCCATGGTTATTTCTCTCTATAATCTCTTCAGTTTTTCATCAATTTACTAACAGGGGTCAGCACTGAATGTGTACACAAACCTGAAAGTGAATATCAATGCAATAGTTGCTAAAAGCTATTATTTCATTTTCTTGAAGTTCCATGTTTAAGGAACTAATTGATATGTCATTATTGTATAGCTTGGCTGTGATATACCCCGAGGGTTATATCAATACTCCATAGCATCCAGGCAGGTTTTTGCAGCAATTTCACATTTTTTGCCTCTCTTTTCCTCAGTGTTATAGTAGACACTAAGATACAAATGCAAGGGCTATGCACAGTTCAGTATGGCACAGCAGCAGCCACAGAAACATTATTATTTAAGCTGTTCATGTTGCTTAATTTTAAGAACCTAAATTCAGATATCTGAGACAGTGACTCAGAGAAGCCTTGTTTATGTGCCTTGAATCATCCTGTAGAGCTTTTGGAGACGTAGGGAAGCCAGCAGGCACCCTAAAGGAGGCAGCCTGGTTACTCTTCCCACAGAAAGTTCCTCTGTAGTGCTTTCAGGCCCTGTGGGTTTCAGGTAGTTCCTACAAACATCGATCTCCTCCTCCTCTCTAAGTCCACTGATGTCTGTGGTACAAAAAGTTTAGGCAGGTCTTCACTCTGCCTCTTTATCTACTCAGTGTAAAGTTTTAGAACTTTTAAAGATTTTTGCATCCACACTAATTCTGGGTTAGGCCTACACCAGAGGTATAGAAAGAAGGAAAAAACAAAGAATTCATAACTGTGTTGCACAAAATCAGAACTGCCAGCAGCTGAAGAGCTGAAACTGGCCGAAGCTGGACCCACTGGTATGAAAGAGCATTCAAATATTTCAGTTGATGGAAATATTGTAATTTTGTGCTGCAATTTTCTCTCTGACAACAATGGATATTTGCTTGCCTGCAGGTGACCACGTATACAGGGTACTTCGTGTTTTCTTAGGGAAGCTGGGAAGCAAAGGCAAAGCTGCCTTTCTGTCTGAACCTCCTTCATATGCTCTGCTTAGCTGGTTTTCTGAAAGGAGAAGAGATTGTATCTCCTGTGGATGCTCCCACGTCTGGGAGAGTGCCTGGGACTGGCCAGAAATGCAGTGACCAACGGCGGTGTGGGGCATCTGGAAGAAAGCAGAGAAAAGGGTAGGGAACTTGCTTGAAAGCAGGAATTGACCTGCTGTCAAATCTCAGAGTTTAAAGAAAAATAATTTTTCTATGGACCCGTAAATATCATATGCAAGTCATTCAACCCAAAGTGAACCTGAAAGTTTGTAAAGTAGAAAGCAGGGTGAGAGGAGAATCCCATCCTGCCAAGCATGCAGGGAGCAGAAAGATTTCTTGCCGAGACTTTCAAGTGTTTGTCAGCAGCACTGAGTTTTCACTTAAGCCTTTTCTTTCTGCTTTATTATTTGTGTTTTCTGACAAAGCATAACTTTAAAGACTAGGAGCCTGCTGGAGGCATTAGTGAGTTCATTTTATACACAAAAAAAAAAAAGGTCTAAAGCCTGTGTCTCACTTGAAACCTCACCACAGGCAAAACTGCAATCAATTTCATGGGTATAGCAATAAGGGACCTTCCCTGAACAGTGCAGGAATCCCATCAGGTGGAGGCTGAAGACCTCCTGGATAGGTGCATTCCTATGCCAGCCACAAAGCATGGACTCGGATTAATTGCAAGGTACTACTTCCCTACCTGATGTCCAATCTGAGTGTGGTGTTCCCTGCCAATGGGCATCCTCTGCTCTGTCATCCCTACAACTCTTGTCTCTACTTCATGTTCTGTGGGAATTTTGTACCTAGTTTAGCTGTGGATACCTGAATTAACTGTGGGTTTGACTGAGGGCACAAAGTGCCTTCTGCTTGAGGCATTCTTCAACCTCCCAGTGAGCTGAGAAACGTCCTTAACCAGCAGCACACTCGGGTGTGTTATGTCACCATGGCACTGCTTGAGACCAGTGGTACCAAAACCATGAAGAAATTAAAGCACCTTCTGCGGAGTGTGACGGTTGTGTTGTGAAGAATTGTGGGCCATGCTGCACTGACTAAATGCAAACCAACTCTCAGCTGGTCCCTGCAGCACCACTGGAAAGTGGAAGAACAGTGAGCTGGTAATTGTCAATCAGGGTGGATTGCTACAGCGAGGGTCCTTGGTCTTTGTGGAAGAAAATCCATAAAATACATTACTAAAGCTACCCCTGGTTTGTGGATTGCTTTACCAGAGCTTTCTTCAAGACCTGTTACCTGCCAAGGCATGTAAAGCTGCTGCACAGAAAAGGGCAATGGCCTAGCAGGGAGCAGCAGGGGCTAATGACTAAACATTAAAACCGAATAAACGAGAATGTGTTGGTTTGGCTCAGAGACCTGCAGAATCATGGCCTCATGGCATTAAGATTCATCCTAGCTGTCTCAACTTTTAATATACCATTAAAACCTGGAGAGTGGCAGGTTTCTACCATGTCACCTCAAGAGCTACATGGATACATAAGGACATGTACCAAAAGGACACCAAAAAAGCTGATGTAGGCTGTGCTTTCCAGAAACTTCACAAGTTAATGACAGTCCCTAGAAACTAATGCTAATGATTAGGAGACATTAAGTGAGTGACCTTGGAATTATCTCTTCGTTCCAGTTGGTGCCAGGAAGAATTGTAACAATAATATTTTGCTCAAGGCAGAAAAAAAAATAGATTTTCCTAAATACAACAATCTACAGTTTACAAAATGAACCTAGTAAAGTCTTGCTGTTTATGTCTACTTTATTTTATTTCTTCAAAGTTGAGTTAAAAGAAATCCAAAACCATTTATAAGAACAAATAATACATTTATAAAGTTCGGGTACTTACTTAAAGTCTATGTAAACTTCAGTTGGTTACAGAAGTTGAGCATAGGCTTTGATCATTGAGAGAATAAGTTACTTGTTACGATGCTCTAGGCAGTTTAAGCACATTAAAGAATAGGATCTGTAATTAGCATTGAGAAATTTGCAATGCCAGTATGATATAAGTGTCTGTACTGTATTAGACTTCAGAAAAGTTTTGTTTCCATTATTTTTTAAATGTCCTTTTGCTGTCCTAGCAAAGTGTTCAAATTCTGCAAGTTTGGTGCTCTAGGGAAGGGCTGGGGCTGGGTATAGGACTGGCCACTGCTGAAGGACATCGTTCGTGCTGCTGGGCTGATGTCCTGACACAAAAACCCCTCCTGTGCTGGGACAGGGTCGTGGCAGGAGCCGGTGAGAACCAACACCACACTGGGGCACCTTCCCATGCTCCGACAGCATCTGCAGCTCAGGATCATTGCCAGCCAGATGTGCTGCACTCTGACCTAGGGACAGGTTTCAGAATCGGTTCCTGTCTGATCTAGTGCATTCCTTGAGTCCTCAATCTGCTCCTTTGTTGTCAGGTTTTTGTTTTGTGGCAGTAGCTCCCAGTGGTGAGGTCATGGCCATGAAGTGGTCTTTGAAAACTTTTTGTTTTGAGGGGTTTGCCTATAAAGGCAGATATAATCTTTGATAGCAAAAAACTGTGTGAGATTTCTATTTGTAAAAAAGACTGTGAAGGGTAAGAAGTTGTGTGATTCAGCCTGTTGCCCGTGTAGAACCGAGATATTGGTGTTTTTTATAAAATAGGTCGTGCCTGAAGGAGGCCATTTTCAAATATAGCATTCTAGCAAATTTACATACAACAAAATATAAATATATAAATTTCTCTATTGACAACACTGAGATATTTTTCTATGTGTCATGGCCTGATGACAATTGTGGGGGGAAAGAGTATAGTGCAGAGCAAACAATGGCTTTATTTCAAACTGCAAAGGATCCCGAGATGGAGCTTGCAGGAATTCTAGGGAATAAGATTCACGGGACTAATTGTCTGATAAAATGCTTCCAAGTAACAAAGATTTCTGAAGATCTTTCTCCAAGACAATCTAGGAGACACACATGTTGTAGAGTGCATGTGAAAAATTACTTTTATTTCATCTTGTCTGTATGGCAGAAAAATAATTTTTATTTCCTTCCATTCACCATCCATTTTGATCCAGTTTTTGTTTGAAATTTATTTTTATTGAATCCAAGAGAGTGAAATCAAATTGTTGACACAAAGTCAATAATTTATTCAAGTTTCCCTGTGATCTCCAACTGCAGCAGGATATTTTTATGGTCCTTTTTTTCCCAGAAAAGACTTCATAAAATCTGTTCAGTTCAGGCCGTCTGGTCAGATTTGATGAGGTCAATCACAGTTCCGGCAGACACCGTTTTGACTGTTCAAGGCCTCTTTTCGTTGGCACTGTCCTCTGACGGGCATCATCACGATATCTGTTAGCAAGGGAATGCTTTTTGAATGTGCTTTTGATAACCTGCCTGATAAAGCAGAGAAGGGACTGAGGAACTTTTCTCTCACATCACGTCCTCTGTGTGCACAGCCCTGATGCCACATGCTGTAAGTCAGATTCCCACCTACAGAAAATCACCACATCTTGTTTATTTTATTGGTTCAATACATTTCCCCTTCTCGTATGTTTCTCACCAGACCATCTTGGGTTTATGAAGCTCCTCTGTTTATTTAGCAACCAGAGCCTGTGCTGTGAACTTTAATCGCTGAGCAGAAAATGGGCAGTGTTCCCAGTCACAGGGATTGCTGAAAGGAAACTGCTTCATCTGAAAAATCTTGTTAGACAACCAGGCCAGTGCTGCCATGGGCTGCACCAGTTCCATCCTGAAGTACTTTTCTTCCTTTTATCCCCTGGCAATTCCCTACAAAGTTGTAGAAAAGCTTTGTACTATAGGAAATTTTTAATCTTACAGCTCCAGATGAAGAGTTTTCCTCAGGAGCAGAAAATGTGTGTTTTTTGAATACTCCTTGGGATAGAGGGACAGTCAGCTCACCTGAATGCAGGTCTGGGATTCGAGCAATCCCTGAACTGCAGTCCCTGTGTTAAGCAAGGCCATTCCTCTGATCTGAAAGAGGCAATTTGGCTTTTCTGACTCACTGTCTCCTCTGTAATTTAGTGCCTGGGTAGAACCCTGAAGCTTTACATGTAATGTAGGTTTCATAGGGAGTTACTGAAAAAATATTATAAATCTGTGATTTCTGTGGGTTATTTTTGCTAACCGGGTTTTTTTATCAGCTGATGTGGAACACAGCCAGTGGGACAAGGCCCTTCTATAGCATTTTATGAGTGGACAAAATCAGAAATATGCTCTGTAAACTTTTGAATTGCACAAGAGTTGACGTACCGAGAGGTAGGACTGCCCTGCAGAAGCCACAGTAAACATTATATGCAAACTATAAATGGCATCCAAGTGTCTAGGATGGCAAGACAAGAAATCTACTTCCTCTACACTGATCTTGTACTCTTTCTTTCATGTTTTAAACAAACAAATTAAGAAGTCCTATTCAGAAGGTGCTTGGCATGGAAAGGATTAGTACTTATGTAGTTGGTTTGTAGTATTAACTTAGTATCTGCTTTGTAGAGGATTAAATACTCAGCATACACTTGATAAAATGCTTTTCAAATAGAAATTTAGTTAGATTTTTTTTAATGCATTGCAACATCTAATTAACTATCAATAAACCTCTGTTCTTCAGCATGGTCTTTTATGTCTGTTGTTGACATGCAGGTAAGTAGAGTCATACAAAATAAGAATAATGAAAAAATCAGGAAAGAAAAATTAATGTAAGATGAAAAAAATATTGCTACAATATTTAATAAGTGCCTCAAAACCAGCTGTAAAAGTATTTAAATAATTAGGCTGGGTGGGTTTTCTTTTGAATAAAATGTGAATCTTGCTGGGAAATGTGCAGAATTTAACTTCTTGCATAAGCTGTGCAGGTAGCTGTTGGCTGATGCTGTTGTGCAGATAAGGGCCTCAGCCAAGTGCCAGGGCTTGCCTGGCAGCACCAGGGCTGGCTCTGCTCTGCACGTCCCAGGAAAGTAGGTTAGCAGGAAGCAGCCCTCGGCCTGGCTCTGAAGAGGGCTTGGATGTGTGCTTTGAACTGTGGAAAAACACTTTATCTGCTCTATCGCTGCTCCCCTTCTCCTGACACAAACGCTTCAATGAAAGGCAGTATTCTCCAGGCAATAGATGGGGATGATTAAAAACTTAACAAAAAATGAGACTCTGAGTCATTACAAAAGGACTTTTATTGTCTGTCTGTTAAAGTACCATGAGCATTTTCCCTCTCTCAGAGCAAAGCATAAAATGATTCAATTATTCATCTTGAAAAAATAATTTCCTCTCAAGGAGTTTGAGGAACCAAGCCATGGTTGCCGGTGCAGTTTTCCCATTAACTAATTTTAAAGTTTATTGTGCAGTTTTTGGGTTGCTTAGATGGGTAAGAGCAGTTGAAGGATTAATTATTGAAAATGCAATGTCAGAAAAAGTCTGCTATTTGCTGAACTTAGTTCATTGATGAAATAGTAATTTCTTTTCCTTTAACCCCATAACCCATAGGCTCTTTCTTTTACTTAATCTGGGAAGGGGAGGGTGGTTTTGTTTGCTTTTGGAGTTTTTTGGGGTGTTGGGGGTTTTTTTTAGAAGCTCTTTGTTTCTAAATTCACCTTTTCCAAAACTTGGGCTATGGTTGTATTTTTTTTGCTTAATACTAAGGGTTTGTTTGTCAGCTCGTCTACCTTTTGAAGCTGTTTCTGTGCACTAAGCTCAAGATTTGTAATTACCTCCTGGGAGTTACAAACTGGAAAGACCTGAAGCAAGTGTAGCTGAGGTATCAGTTTGCTCCTTTCAGGATCCGTGTGCTGATGTTGGAAAGTATCTGGGAAAGAGCCACATAGTCAAAAACAATCAATAGGTTTTGGAGAGGTATCTAAATTTCTTCAATATGATACTTGAAAATACCTCTGTTAGTCTGAACTGCTTTCTGTATTTTGCTGTGCAAATTATAGGACTAGTGCTAGAGTGAAAGAGAACTTTTGCTGTAAATTTTTTATTCCATGTAAAGATTTTGTTTGAATGTGACATATGGTGAAGTGCTACTATGGAAGGTCTGAATCATTAATTTCTAACTTCTGTGCTGTGTCCTTTAAAAAAAAACCTCAGTGTGCCCCATCCCCTGTTTTCTTTTTGAAGCCCCACATCCCAGCTCTCCTGCCCTCCGAATGTCCCTCATCACCCATGACACGTTTTTAATGCCACAGGGAGGAACATGCCTATGTAGAGAAGTGCTGGAAGGATGTGCGAGTGGGGGACTTTGTGCAGCTGCAGTGCAACGAGATCATCCCAGCGGACATCCTGCTGCTGCACTCCTCCGACCAGAACGGGATCTGCCACCTGGAGACCGCCAACCTCGACGGGGAGACCAACCTCAAACAGCGCCGCGTGGTGCTGGGCTTCAGCAGCCAGGTGAGTCTGGGAAAGCACAGCCACCTTGTCTCCAGCTGTGGCCACTGCGCCAGGGCAAAGCCACGGCACCCAGGGATTTATTTCTGATGGGAATTGGAAGGAAGCTCCGGGTGCCCTGCCAAAGCTTCCGGGGGTTTCCTTATGGATTCTATGTCTCCACCCCGCCTGACACACCAGGCTCACTTCAAAGGCAGGTGGGGGTGTGGCAGCTCAACTGGGAGCTGCTCTAAGGTGCACTGAGTTGGAAAAATTTAAAGAATGGAATCCTATGTAGGATTAAGCAGTTTAATAGGAACCCAAGGTAAGTTTTTTTTTATTTTTTTTTATTTTTGACATCACTTTGTGATTCAGTTTGAATGCCTAAGTTAACCATTTTTTTCACAGACAGTATCATTTCCTTTTTAAAAAAACTTTATTGCTATATTCGCTTGGCTCATGTTGGATAAACCTGAAGTAAACTAGAAAATATGACTTAGGCAGAGCTGTTACATTTCCAAGTATCATTAAAAACACATCAGGGCAGTTTTTAAATAACCTGGAGCAAGTTTAAGGAGTTGTAGCATGTGAGGATGAAAATTTTGTTCCATTGGAATTACTCCAGCAGACAGGAAATAAAACCTCACAGGTAATTCTAGGAATTGCATTAATTATTTAGCAATTAGTACTAGTGCCATTAGAAAGATTTTGGGGGTTACTGGTGTGTGGGACACAGCTGCCAGGGAGCAACCAAACTTATTAAATAAAAGCACACCATTTCCATGGCCAGCTGGGATCAGGTGCTGTGCTCGAGTGTCATTTGCTCATTGTTCAAGTGGAAATCACTTTGCAAAGACAATTAAGGGCTTTCTCATGTTGTGGATGCCACAGCACATAGCACAGGCATTTTCCAGTGATGATTAAGCAGAGGTTTTGTTCCTGAGAAACATCGGAAATTTTTAATATGTGGAGATTTAGCAGGAAAACAGTAAACTGGCTACTTAACGTTTTATAAAATGCTGCATTTCTATCACGTAATCCTCTTTTACATGATAGGATTTCTATTTTTGCTTTTAGAGGAGAGCAGGGGGCTCTGCCATCACACAAAATGCAAAGTTTTGCCTCAGTTGTTCATAGTATGAAGATGTTTTCCTTTACATCAGAAAATACCCACGTTCAGAATCAAGCCCCAGTCTGCCTATTCGTGGTGATTTTCTCTGGACTTTGAGTTGTTATTTAGATAAACTGTATGCCTGGGAGTGTCTATACCGAAGAACTCGTTACATTAGCAGTGGAATGCAGCTCTGGCCACGGGGACAGCCAGTGCTCGGGGAGGGCAGAGCTGACACAGCCACCTGCAGCACCCTGTTATTGTGGTGTGTTTGTGTAAACAGTGCCCTGGATAAAAACCCCAATGTTCAAAGTATCACACATGCAGCTTTTTGTGTGCCACCTTCTTCCTTGTTCTTTGAGCTTTGCTTAGTCCTGTGATTTATGAACTGCATAAAACCCTCTGAGATATAATTCTGTTTATAAAGTGTCTATAAAGTGTGATTCTGTCTTTAAACAGGGAGGAAATACGTGTGAACTGGGGTTAGTTCCTCAGTTTAGGATGCAAGAAAGGTGGACAGAGACTATTTACAAGAGCAGAGAGGAACAGGACAAGGGGGGATGGCTTCAAACTGACAGAGGTTTAGATGAGATATTGAAAAGAAATTCTTCCCTTTGAGGCAGGTGAAGCCCTGGCACAGGTTGCCCAGAGAAGTTTTGGGTTTCCCATCCTTGGAAGTGTCCAAGGACAGGTCAAATGGGGCTTGGGAAAACCTGGTCCAGTGGAAGGTGTCCCTGCCCGTGGCAGGGGCTGTAACAAGATGCTCTTTAAGGTCCCTTCCAACCCAAACCGTTCAGTGATTCTGTGATATGCTTAGGAATATTGAATACAACTATCTGTAAAAGACTGAGAGAAAGGATTTTTTTTCTTTTTATGCCATTTTCTAACTTGAATTTTCAAACATAAAATTCTTGTCATCAAAAGAGAAAAAATTTGAGAGAAGAATCATTCTTCTGCATCCCTTTCTATCTAGAAGCCTATTAGGTTTCTTTGTTAGCAATGAACACTCCAGGTGACTTTTGTATCTGTTCTCATGTTGTACAAATACTTCCAGCAAAACCAAATATGAACTGATTTTCCTGTCGAGTTCACTGAGTTGAACAAGATTCAGCAGAGGTGAAATATCTGTTTTAACAGAGATTCTAAAAATACTCAGCCACACGGGCCAGAAGGTATACAAAATGCCCTTAGTTTTTCTGAATCTTTTCTTTTTCCTCCTACAATTTTTTATCACGTTCTCTACTTTTTTGTACATATATATGTATATAATAAAAAAAAATATGTATCATTTATGAAAAAACAAACAAGAGAGAAAATAATGTAAAACTTGAAGCACAGCGCTTGCTGTAGAAAAAGGTAGGGAGGCCCAGCAGCAGACTTGATTTCCAGCTTTCCTAATAGAGGATTTTATATGAAGTGATCTTCAGTTCTTGTAAAGATTCTGTGGCACTCCAATAATGTTTCACATTTCTCACATCCCATTTTTATTACATTTTCTTTCTCGAAAACCAAAGTTCTGTGTATTTTTCAGTTAAGAATAATTCACCACTTATGGCAGTCAAGCACCTTTCATGGTCTTTGCTTTCTGGACTGCTCCGTGCAGTCCCAACCCCAAGCCTGAACACCAGGGAACTCGAGCAAAATCGTGTGACTCAGTTCAGTCCCAGGCTCTGTAGGAGTGAGCCCTTTGCCTGGAAAGCTTTGTCTCCTTTTGTCTCTCCCAGCAGTGTGGGCTTGTTCTGCTGCCTCCCCTCTTCTGGATTTGTTTGTTCATATGAGGGTTGGGTGGTGGGGTTTTATGAGGGTTGGGTGGTGGGGGTTTATGCTGTTAGTCTCGCTTTTAGGTTTATTTGATTATGATGCATTCATTCAAATGTGTGGTTTCTTTATGATTATACCATCCTGGTCAGTAAGATAAGTTTTCCAGAATAATCAAAAATCCTGTTAAATCCTGGAATTATTTTCATTTGAACTTGCTCTTGGTTGACTACTGTTTTTCCTTTTATAAATAATCTGGATATTTAATAGACTCATAGAATCCCAGACTGGTTTGGGCTGGAAGGAACTGTAAAATTCTTCTTGTTCCACCCCCTTGCCATGGGCAGGGACACCTTCCCCTATCCCAGGGTACTCAGAGTCCCATCCAACCTGGCCGTGAACACTTCCAGAGATGGGACAGCCACAACTGTGGGCAACCTGTGCCAGGGCCATATGGAATTTCTTCCTCATATTTCATCTAAATCTACTTTCTTCATTACATTCACTTTAAATGAAGCCAGAGGTTTTCCCTAACTGGCATCTGTGTTGTCTTGTCCAATACACAGCATTTTCTTCATTTAATTTAACCAGCTGTTATTCCGAGAGGGGGAAATGCTCAGCCCTTCTGAAGCCTTGTGTCAGGCTGAATGAGCTTCAGTGACTTTATCTCTCCTTCTAGGACAAGAGCTCCAGCCCTGGCAGTCTAAATTAAGCTTCTCTTAGTGTTTAGCATTTCAAGCACTCGTTGGATTTGACACCCATTCTCAATGTGTTTTCTCTTGCAGGACACTGTGTTTGAACCCGAATTTTTCCAAAACACCATCATCTGTGAAACGCCAAACAATGATCTCAATAAATTCAAAGGTTACATGTAAGTACTTGTTATTCAGAAATACATTTTGATCTGAACTTTGAAATTACTCTTGGAGGAAGTGGATGGAAGAAACATATTTTGAGGAAATTGGTAGTTATCACTATTATGTATTCCAGGATTCAGAAGTCAATATAAAACATGGACTTTGTTTCATGGCAACATAGCACCAAGGCTTGGCATTGCACCAAAATACGTTTCATACATATTATTTTTACAAAGCTTCAGCTCTCTTCAAAACCTAGACATAAGCTTATTTTGCATTTGACCTGATGGTTAGACTAAGACAGACTTCAGATAAATCCTTCCAGTTGTTTAAAGGTATCCAGCTGCATGGCTCTAATTTCTTCAGAAATTTACAGCCACAGGGAAAAGGTGTCCAAGATCTAATAAACAATCCAGACTTTCTTCTAATTAGAAAGGTAGAAAAAGCAAACTTGCGTGCAAAATGCTACTGAACCAATGCATTGGTATAAAAAAGTAGGGCGGGTTTCTTTTTTGTCTTTCATCATTAAATGATTCTGACACTGGCATAACAGCAAATTCAGCAGATTTAACCCCATTCATGAATTATAAAGCCAATTTGTATGTCATGGTTCATGTCCTAAAATTCTCTGACCCTCCAATACAGAGCAGCCTTTCCCAAGGCCCTCTTCAGAGCAGTCATCGGTCCATGCTGATTCCCACACCACAGCAGAAAATTGTCCAAAATACCTACAGGCCCAGACCCAATGCCCCATTAAAACGCAAATAATTTAACAGCATGACCGTGCCAGCATCCTCATCCGTGCCCCAGCTTTGCTAGGTTTGCCAGTAGCCAAACCAGGAGTTAATGGCTCTGCAAGAAGCAGGGAGGGTGTTGTATCTGGAGGAGCTGCAAACGGCCGGGTCTCTGACAGAGTAAAGCAGAGGGTTCTCTCCCATTAGCACTTGACCGTGTCTAATCTGGTTTTGAGGCTGTGCCCTGTAAGAATGGTGCCTCTGAAAGCAGTGCCATTTCTCCTCTGCTGCAACATCTTACAAGGGAGAAAGAGGTTAAGTTTGTATTGATTGCTGGCTGTGGTTCTGGCTTCAGGGACCACTGGGTATAATCTAAATTGAAGCAATCCTTCCAATTAGCCTGCTGTAATACAGCAAAGAGCACTGAGATTATAGAAAAGTAGGAGATATGTCACAAGAAAACACACACAAATACACACCCTTAGGGCTCAGGACTGGCTTCAAAATATTCAACTCGCAACTGGAAGTCTGTAACAGAAATCTCTTTGGTGAATGCCTATTACCTCACCTGCTCGATGGAACATGGAATTAGCTGCCTTTTCTCCCCGCTTCAGGGATAGAAGAAAGAATTTGCTGGGGAAAATTACTTGCTAAGAGTTAGTGAAGTTTCTGTCTTCGGTCTGCTGAGATTTGAGCTATTCTGTAAACACAAATTACTTGGAGCAGGCTACCTTTTCCTCCAAGAACCCTTAATAATTTACTGAGGCTCCATTGCCTTGCTATAAAATAGCAGGAGTACTCTCTGCTAGAAATGATAAGAAATAACTTAGTGACATCCATCTGACATGTCTGATCACAGAAAATTCTGTTCAAGGGGATGCAAGAAGGCTTCTATTAAATGAGTTCCCCAAGGCTGAATTTAGATTCCAAGAAAAACAGATTTCTGGCATTATGTATTACAATTTCACCAGCTGTAGGTTGCTGGCACCTACACCTTTTCCTTCAGCTACTTTAAGTTATGTAATCGTGGGCAGCTGCACTTAGTCATAGGACTGTACTTAGCCAATATAACACATAGCCTTGCCCTTCAGTTGAGAGATGCCACTGTTCACTAGTAAATGAAATGCAAAATATCAAATAGAAAGTAGAGAGAGATGATTATTCTAGGGAAAAAAAAATCTTTTCCCACCCTGATGTTTACATAAAAAACAAGACAAAGTATCTGAAACAGAAGCTCTCGGCTTTGGTAAAGATCCCAGGAGGAACCTACCAGTGTAAAGTAAAAGCTGTGGGTTAGGGTAGGTGTGTGCCATTCATTTTCAGAGGCAAGTAACAAACTGCCTGCCTGATGGAGCACCGACCTTATGGTTTCCCTGAGTTTGTTCTGCAAGCAGAAGGATCTGGTGTGCGATGGGGCATCTTTAGCCTGGATGAAAATTCTTCTGTCCAGGGTGAGAATGAAGAGCTCCTCAGCCTGAAGTCTGCTTGAGTGAGCTGAGGTTCACAAAGACCTTTGGTGGCTGATGGAGAGACAGAGGCTCTTGCAGGGTGTAAATGTATTCGTCTGGACCTCTGCTCATCTTTCTAAAAAAGTTTGTCTGTAAGAAGTTGCAAAATGTCTCTTGTTTTCTTTCATAAGATACTGAATCTGCCAGATAAGGTTCCGAGTGAAAGCCAAACTTGCTTTGTACTGGCATCACGACACACACTGTGCAAGTCTTTAAAAGAAAGACTTGGACTTCTCTGTAGCTTTTTGCTGAAGTCTTCCTTGAAGCTGAGGGAAATAAAAGCAAAATAGGGCCTTCACATTACTTGATTTGAACTTGAAACAGACATGCCCACAAAAATTTTGTTTAACACTCCATTAGAACAGATAAATGAATTGCTCTATTTGATTTTATTTCTTCTAGGGAGCAGCCAGACCATGAACGGGTAGGTTTTACCATTGAAAACCTCCTGCTTCGTGGATGTACAATCAGAAATACTGAGGTTGCAGTAGGAATTGTTATATATGCAGGTAAGAGGTACTTTTTATGTTGGTAAACTGAGAATTTCCCTATAAATATCCTTAAAGAAGTAAGTATAGTCTAATATTGCAATGTAAGTTGACATTTTGTTTTAAAAACTGGTAGTGCACAGAAAAATTATATAACTTTTTTTTAAGTAAAGGTATGTCCCGGTTTTGGAGATAAATTTAGGAGAGAAAAACTCTGAAATGAGCGTTTTTCTCTAAAGAGAAAAGGCTACAATAACTCCCTTCTGCCAGTGAGACAAATAGATATGCCCGTGAGGTCAAAGTGAAAAAAAGGTAAAACTGTTTATTAACAAACAAAAACAAAACAACGGGGTGCCCGCAAGGCACAGAAAAGGATTGGATTCAAAACCTTAACCCCACCACCCACCAGCCTGCGTGGCCAAGAGGCAAAGACGGCGACTGCCTTTCCTTGGTCTCTGGGGAGAGGGAAGAGTTTGTGCCTCAAAGGGGAACCTGTTGAGTTTCTGGCGGGGTCTCCTCCTCGTAGCAGGAGAAATTGGTGGAGTTTAATGTCCCTGCTTGTGCTGGCTCAGCCTTTGCTGGTATTCTGACCAGCGGGACCGCCCCTCCTGCAGGCTCCCGGACTGGAAAAAAAACAATCCAAAAAACAGTTCATGGGAGGAAAAAAAAAAAAACCCCACACCAAATTAAAAAGAGGGAACTGAAGGATCTCTGCTGGAGTCCAGGGAAAAAAGGTGGGGAAAGAAAAAAGACCAACCCTCCTTGCCTGAGGAAACCTAACATAGTAAATCCACAAAGGCAAGGAAGTAACAGTCCATCTCCACCACGTGAAGCATGCCATCCTAAGCAGGTTGAACCAAGCCACCAAAAACCCCAAGGCTCCCTGCCCCACCACCCCCGGTCCATCTTAAAGCTACAGCAGCAGCTTTGTGGGGAGAAAGCAGGCAGTTGGGGAATAAAGTATCATCATAAAAATCAACCCAAGGCAGGGTATTTTTCATTCATCTCCAAAGCCAGCAAGTCTTGCACTGGGTCTTTGGCAAGTGACAGTATCCTTGTGCATGTCAAATATCTTGTAAAAATATCCAGACAAGTAAAAAATTGCTAAGGTGAGTTTAACCCTCAGCTCTGGATATACTACTAATTCCATCTGTCATAAAATCTACACAGCTGCCTCAAGGGATGTCTCACTGGCTCCTCAGGGTAGAAACTGGAGCAGCTGAAGACCTAATTAGAAAAAAAGTCATCTGTGGATTTCATTCATCCATTCAATCTGTGCCAGTGCCAGCACACAGGAGGCAGTGAGGCAGCAGCTGGAGGTGACAGAAAAGGCAGCAGCAGCACAGGTTTCTGCTGACATAGACACAGTGTGTCCCTGCAACCATGAATTTCATGCAGGAGTCACATGGATGCAGAAAGACATTGTTGGTGCCCAGATCAAATGCAGCAGTGCCAGGTTCAGCAGAGGGTCAGTTCATCTGTTTCTCAGCATCTCTTATCTTTGGAGTGTTACCACTGCTTTTACTCAGTGAGCATGATTTATCATTGGCTTTTCCAGCTGTGCCCTCTTCTGCTTCAGATAGAGGGTGTCAGCTACCCTCTTATTTGTAGATTAAATAAAAGTCAATTCAAACATGACAATTAATCCCATTAGCTCTTATCATCTTTCCAGTAGAGTTATATTAACTTTTATATCTAATCAGCAGGAAGGGGTTCAGGGTTGAGCCACCTAAGAGAAAAGAGAAGTCACATCTTTCCAAGAGTCATTTAGCTTAGATTAATCTCCACAGCCCGGAACAATTCACCTGACAACAGACTGTTTCACTGCTACACAACTGGACTCTAAATGTCTGTAGAGTCCAGATGTTTCCAAGGTATCTTTGCCTTTGTAGGTCTTTCACTCTGTGTCTCTCTGAACACCACATGCAAGGGTGGTGCCCACCAGACAGAGGAGGAGAGCCAGAGCCAAAATCAGCAACTTTTTCTTTTTTTTGGAAGTAGCTACTGTATAAAAATATCAGTAGGAATCATTCCCAATATAACTGGAGTAACTTATCTTCCCTTCTCCTGTTCTAGTTCCTGATTTTCTTCTGTTTAGCTCAGATTTCCCAGGAATTTCCCCTGACCACCAGCACAGATCCTAATGTGGATCTCCGTTTATGTTGCTTAAGCTGCCAGTAGCAAAGTTTCGAGTTTTAAAGTTATTCCTGAGGCATAGTGGTTTTCATATAAGTCTTCAAATCAATTTCCAACTGAGTTCTTATTGTTAATGACAGAATAAAAGTTTATTCTTTTTTTCCTAAAATGAGACTGGCTTCAGCCAGTACCAGCTTCATTTCTAGGGTGCTTTGACATTGATTATTCTCTGGCTTTTAATCATGGTCTGTGACTTTTTCTGAACAATCAAGATCAGTCACATAATAAGATGGCACAGTTTCCATTTTTATAACTCTATTACTCCTCAAACTTTCTTTCTGATGGAAGCCTTTGTGGGGAGTACAGCCACCACTTCGTGCAATTGCTTGGTCTGTACAGAGCTCATCTGACCGAAGGACAGTTGTGCTTTTCATGGCTCCCCAAATTGTTCTGCACAAAGCAATAGCACTGAAGCACAAAAACCTCATTACAGAGCGACAGCCAACGTCATTTTCTCATTGTGATTTGGACAGCAATAAGAACTATATACTTTTCATATACTTAAGTACCAGAAAGAAGTTTTAGATGAGCCCATCAGCATCTAGAGAGACAAGGTACTGCTGGGGTGGTCGGTGAGGTGCTGTGTTTCACAGCATTGGAAAGTGTGAGGATTAGAGGAGAACAAAGCAGTTTATTCCTCATATTTCTAATTTTCTGTTCCTTACAAGGAATAGTAATCCAGGAGCCCCAGCTCTTGAGTGAATGTCCTGAACATAAGGCTGGAGAGTAATTTTCTCTCTGGCTCTCTTCTTAATTAATAACCGTTGGTGTTAACCTGGAATGAATCCAGCAGTGTGATTGAACTGCACCTAACTTCCAGCCTTTGGGTTAAATCACTTCCCTAGAGAAAGCGAAAAGGCAGCTTGGAAAACAGTCCTTGTCACACACATCATGCACATACAAATGAAAACGAAATACAAGTCCGCAGGGTCTGTATATTCAGGGAAAAGGACTGTAGAAATAAATGTAACAGATGGTGTCCTGACATCCCAATTGTGGAGCCACGGTTTAGATAATATTAATAGAATTGAAAAAGTAATTTCTGCTTCTTGACTTCTTACAGCACTCCTCTTTTTCCATTACCAGTGTAGCAGCTCAATTCTAATTCATTAAGGATTAGGGTTTCTTTTATTTCTCATGCTACTGTTTTGTCAGCACTCTATAACCAAATAGTGAAAAGCTAAATATTAGTGTTTATCCCTGAATTGCTGAATTTTATTTAATATAAAAATGTATCTAGTGGCTTTTAAAAGGCTGCTGGAAAATATTCTAATATAGGTTTAACAAATCTGTATCGCACCTAGAAAATTTGTTTGTAAAATGCAAAAATATAATACTATTGTTGATTTTCCTTTTCTTCTCATGGATATTTGGCTTTTGATTATGATTCTACTAAATCTGCTGTAATTGGGACAGAAAAATGTATATGACAGCTGAAATCTGTGATATAATGGAGGTCTTTGGTAAACCTCAAGATTTAGACTGATTTATTCAGTCAGATAGGAGGATAGGCAAGAAAAGTTCTGAATGCCAACATGAGTCATCCTGCTGTCATTTTGGGAGAGAAATGCTTTAAAAATATATATATATAGAAAATATTAGATAAACATGATGATATTCATTCGTGTTTTGAAGGTCATGAAACGAAGGCCATGCTAAATAACAGCGGTCCTCGCTACAAGCGCAGCAAGATAGAGCGACGGATGAATATGGATATTTTCTTATGTGTGGGACTCCTGTTCGTGATGTGCCTTGTTGGAGCTGTAGGTATGAAGCACTGACAAAAATCTTATTCCTAAATAATTATTAAAATTGATCTTATAGACATGAGTGAGCTCTAGAGCTGAATGCTCTTGGGGTGTTTAGGATCCTTGGTCTATCCAAGAGATGACTTAAAATGGCAGATGTGAGTAGTTCAGATGAAGAAAACTCATCCGTGGCTATAAATGTTTCAGGCAAGACTCATCTCCCACCATGGTATAATAGGTGTAACGCAAGAGAAAGCTGTTGTGACTGCATTGTAGGAACTGATATTTGCCAGCTGAGATCTTCCTTCCTTCCTGAGCGCTTCCTGAGCGGGTGTTTGTTCCTTGTGCATAAGAACATTTCAGTAGTGTCTTCCTCTAATATGTTTTGGAGTGATAATAGACAGAGACAGACAATTTAGAACCCATGAGGTGCTCATAACTAATTCATTCAGTTTACCTCCTCCACGGCTTCCCTCCTTCTCAAAAGCCCCTTTACATCAGGCTGTGAGATGGAATAATTGCTTATGTTGGAATAGCCTGCATTTTTCTGCGGTCCTTGCAGGTGAGCACATGGGAATTTAGTAACTGGTGTTAACTGACTGGAGTTTACTGGATTGCTTATCTCCAAAAGATCGTCTTTGCTGCGTGTAAGCACCTGCTTGCCTTCCAGCTCTGATTGCAATCTGTCACAGGCAGGCCGGAATTAAGAGGATCTCAAAATTCTGAGCAAAGGACCAAATTTTAAGTCCGCTGACTTTTGAATGGGGCAGTGCTTTAAAGAGATAACGGGATCCCATGAGCCCCTTTTTCTTTTAATTGATTTTTTCAGTGATAACTTGCTTAGTGCTACTGCTCTGATTTAGTGACAGCCAAATCGAGTTTTCCTGTGCCTGCCCTGGAGGTGTGTGATGTGGCACACCAGTCAGTCATCAGTGAAATACCATAGGAAGTAAGGGCCATCCAAAACAGATGAAAAATGGAATTCACAATCACTTCTTTAATTTTGCTGCTTCATGTTGCAGTGCACCTTTTTGGCACCAAAATGGGATTTTGGCTTGACAACTGAGCTCTGTGTGAGGGAGAGATTTATTTTCTTTGTTCCCTGGCTGCTGTCATGTAGATTTAGAGACTTTTTTTTGTGTGGTGTGTAGGGGCCCGTGAGTAATAAAGTCCTTCAATTTAAAGTTTAAAGAAATCTCAGATGAAAAAATCAGCATTTAAAAAATAATTTATCTACTTAGGCTAAAAAAACCTGTAAACATGTAAAACAGTAAAAAGTCCGTTAGCTTTCATCCATCCAAAATGTCCAGAGGCTCTACCATGAGTTCTTGCCTTCTCTGGTGGATCAGTTATCAGGATTGTTCTTGCACACGTTGATAAACTGGGGTAAGAAGTGGCTTGTAAAGCAGAGTTGTCCTTGTTCAGAGGTGACTGTGGTCTGAAGCAGCCAGAGAACATTGCTGGAATAATTTGAATATCTTAGGCAGCATTTTAGTAGGCAGAGGCTGCAAAACAACTGCTTGGTTAACTGGTGCTCATGGAAGTTTTATTGGAGCTGGATATACAAAGTGGATTGATAGAAGTTTCTGACATCCAGACAAATGATACAATGAGGGAAACCAAGTTGTTTGCCTTAGCTCTGTGGGACGTTTCTGATGCTCTAAATTTAGTAACCTCCCTGGCAAAAGTTTATTTCAATAAGGACAGTATGGAAAGTGGTAAAACAGTTGTGGTGGGATGTTGTTGAGTCCTGGAATGGAGGCTTTGTTGTAGCAGTGCAATGATATCTACTGGTATTTAAAACATGGAGGAAAAAGCAATTTGGGATATGATTCAGCTGAAGGAATGTAAAGATTAATTGACCAGACTGAATTTAAGGGGTTTGTCAACACTTAACAAAGACAGATTGAAACCAAGAATGGCCAGGGAGAATAAGAAATAGTTTTTCTATATACAGAAGTTCTAAGGTTTATTTCCGTGAGAGGAAAGAGAATCTTCAGCACTGAGGATTTTTATGGTAAGTGGTAAAGATGGAGTCCAAATGTAGAATGAAGAAAGATCTGTGCAGAGCTAAGAGCCATAGGGAACACCTGCTGAAACAGAGGGGAATTAAAATATCCCTAAATATTTATTTCTCACTGGCATATCAGTTATGTACAGGTGCTACAGAGCTCCTCAGGTGCTTTGCAGTCTCCGAAAGATTTGCAGCATTGCTCGGGGAGCGTTGTTTTGGAAATGCTCTTTCTGTTTAATTAGCAGAGCAGTCCATATCTGCACTTTGCAGAGGCTTTGTCACTCGCCTCAGTGCTCAGCCGATTTCAGTCTCGTGTCTCATCCCTCCAGGGCATGGCATTTGGACAGGAAACTTTGGGGAGCATCCGCCTTACGATGTCCCAGACGAGAATGGCAATTTTGTGTCTCCAGCTCTTGCCGGTTTCTACATGTTCCTGACAATGATAATCCTGTTGCAGGTAAAAGACAAAAACCTCTCTGTTACCTCCAAGGAAGAAGCGACTCAAAATTGAGTGGAATCACTAATGAACAATTAATATCAACTAATAGCTGTATAGTGCCTTTTTAATCCTATTTGAAAATATTGCTAGGAGTGTTTCAAATCATCCAAGTGTGAAATAATTTTTCTTTTTTCCTTTTTTTTCTTTCTAACTGCAGATCTTTTTCTTTGCTATTGAAACCCCACAAGGATATAGATAGGAAACACATGTACAATATCTTTAACTCAGAATATCTAGCAGATGCAATAAAGAGGATGTTTACATCCAAATGTCAGCATTTTTTTTCTGCCTATATCCAGAATTACACAATACGAAGGCCACTTAACATCTCAGAAAAATAGTGAAACAAAAATTGCCAATTTGCCAGTGAGGAATAATAACTAGGTATGGTTCAGCTGGTCTAGGAAAGAAGCTAAATTAGAAGTAGGATGCTTGTATATCTGAGTGTGATTAAGCCTAATTGGGAAAGAACATTTTATTGGGTCAAGAAAAAAATTACATTTGCTTTTCAGATTTCTTGATGTCACTACTGAGATTTAAGTGGACTGAATTTCTTTAATATGAACAAAATCTGAATATAACTTTCAGAGCTGCTCAGAGACTCCTTGGGGGATTATTATTCATTACTAAAACAGAATATTTGTGCATCTTAAGAATTCATTATTATTTCAGGGCAAGGAAGCTCGTGGGTGGGAAGTGCTGTGTGCAGAGTAATGGTTTGTGAAACTTTTCTCCACTGAGAGTTATCCTGTGCTAGTCCATCTTTCAGAGTTTCAGAAGGGTGAGAGCAAGCATGATCCTATGTCCAGAAAATGTGTGTTCTAAGGGTGTCCTCTGAAAGACCCATCTTGGAATTTGGTACTCTAGGAATTTTGTCTTAAGTTTGCCACGTATTATCCCTGCTTCTCCATTGCTGTTGTGTGCAGGATTCTTTTCCTCCCCTGAATATTATTCATCACTCCTACAACATGTCTCTATAAGAACTGTTTCTTTGCAAATCATTGGTATAGCTGTGCCAGGACTTTGCTGGTAGAAAGCAGCAAAATTTGTCTCACACCTCACTGAGAATTTAAACTCTCTTTCAGATTTTAATCCCCATTTCTCTTTATGTGTCAATTGAGTTGGTCAAATTGGGCCAAGTCTTCTTAATTCACAATGACATTGACCTGTATGATGAAGAAGCAGATTTGCCCATCCAGTGCCGTGCCCTCAATATTACCGAAGACCTCGGACAAATCCAGTATATCTTCTCAGACAAAACTGGGACACTAACAGAAAACAAAATGGTATTCCGGCGTTGTACTGTTGATGGAATGGAGTTTTCCCATCAGGAAAATGGTGAGAGACATTTTTGTTTCTTGCTTTTATTTCTCTGAGCAATTAAATGTTATTAATTTAAATATTAATACTTAAACCTACTGAGCCCTCTGATTGAATATATAGCTTTGTGGATTAGTCACTATTTTGTGAGGGGCTGCTACTCCAGAGATTCACAGAAGTGCAGGTGTTTTAAAGGATTCAGAAGTCAGATGGGAAAGGTCCCTTTGCAGGCACCTCCAGGATTCACCCTGCATTCAATACCCACCCGAACACGCAAAGAGAACATTTTGTCTTTCATTTCTAAATGAACACCAGCCACCCTTTGATACACTCACCAACTGATACTAGCTAGCATTTAAAGTCAGTAGATCCAAAGTAATTACCATGCACTTCTCCGTGATACGAAAAATGCAGGTGCCCTTTTCCTGGAGTGGATCCTGGCTGCAGTCCAGATCGGAAGGATCTTGGCACTCGGTGCTCTGAATTCAGGGGATTGACTCAGGCTCCTTCTTCATCGTTACTTTCATGCTCTGTGTAGTGGAAAGGATCCTATTACGCTGGCAAGCAGCTGCCAGAAAGATGTTTGTGTTCTGTGGCTGAAAACATTAGCAAATTTGTGAATTACCATATTTCACTCTCCTGTTCCAACTGCAAAAAAAGCAGCTGAAGAGGCAAAATATACAGAAGCCTATAAAAGTGACTGATCACTTCAAAAACATTTCTATTTTCTTGAAATAGTAAGAGTGGCAGTTGCCAGAAACTGTAGTGGACAGGGAAATTTTACTGGTGCTGGCTTTAAAATGTTTTGGCTTTGGTTTAGTTTGTTTCAGGTTTTTTAACTGATCAAGGAAGTCCTCCCAAACAATGAAAACAAAAACAGAATCAGCAGTAAGGTTTCATTTTTCTTTTACAGCCAGGCGCCTGGAAACACACAAAGAGTTGGATTTAGAGGACGAGGACTTTGCCAAACTCCAACGCTTCACGCTTCCTCCCGCGAACCTCGAGAGACCAGCAGCTTGTAAGACGAACACCATGAGACCTCTGCGGAGGTGCCAGAGCGCCCGGGCGCGTTTCCAGGGGCACACAAGGAACAGATCAGTCGGCCGACGCGACAGCAACCAGTCCCAAGTAGCGTTCAGCAGCACCATTGTGAGTATCAACAGCCTGAGTAACAAAAGTTATCCCTCCTGATGCGTTTTGTGATGGGAAACCAACAGGTGGAGAGGAGAAATCCGAGATTTGTTGGAACTCAGAGAGGGAAGGGGGAGACAGAGTCTGTTGCATTTTTTAGGTCTTAAACTTCCCAAATTCACACACAGCCTAATTATAAAGTCAGTCTGTTCTGGTCTTCCTGAAAGTTTTTTAACAGATATTTCAGACAAGGCTTTTGTGAACACTGAGAAGGTCACACTTTCAAAATTGGAATTCCAATTAAAATTAAATGCCTGGAAAATCCATCCAAATCTTGATAAAAAAGAAAAGTCTAATAAAAGCAGAATTCTCAGAACTTTATTTGCTGCAGTTGTTATATGATCTTGCTTACCTCATTCAATTCCCCTGTCATGTAGCAGATACCACGCAGAACTCCTGCTGTTCTTGGAATATCGGAGATCTGTCAGTTTTTACCCTAGCTCAGTCCTTGTGAGATGCTGAGAACATCTCCGTGAATTCTTGAGAACCATGAATCATGATTTCTGAGAACTTCTTGTAGGTGAAGGATGATAAAGAAATTTCTTGCCAGTATATTTTCCAATGACTTTTTCTTACTGCCAGGTCTTTTCTTGTCCTTCTGTAAATAAGATTTTTTTTTTAATTCACTGTAAAGCAATATCTGGGGAGCTAGTATCAAATATCTGTTTTGTAGAAGAAGATTAAGCTGCAGTCATGGAAATAACCAGCTTTAGCTGCTCACAGGTGTCACTCCAGCTGGACACATTGTTTAACCCCCTGTGACAATTGTGAAGATGTAGTAAAAATGGAGATGTTTCGATATTGCACAGAGCCTGCCCTGCGTGATGTCCTTTAAATGACACAGAGTAGTATCCTTCTTTGCCACCTGAGTCAATTCTTTCTTAATAAAATGGGGACAGTAAATTTTTTGGTGTCTCTGTGGTTCCTGCCCTTTGGAACTTACATCATCACCTCGTCTGATGCATTTTCACTCTGCTACAAATCTGCAGCATCCTGAGTACTCCTTCTACACAGAGAGTGTTTGTGAGCCTGTGTGTATGTCAGTAGTCAGCGGATTGTAAGAAAAATCCATCTTTCAACAATGGAATATTATAGAGAATTAACATTTACTCTCTCTGCCTTTAGGTGTTCTTATGAATTAAGAGCATGACAGTACATTTCCTTCTGGATTGAACAGTTTCAATAAGTAGTGCTTTGCTGTTAGAAATATTTTGTGAAGATTTCCATTGTCCTATGGTCATCGGGTTTTCATGCCATCAAGTAGAAGAAATGCTATCAAGTTAATGAGGGAACCTTAAATCTGAATGGCATGAGCCATTTTATATCAACATTTTCACTAAAAAATGGTTAACATTGAAAAGGTGGCAAATTTAACTGATCATCTTCATAAGTGCTGTTTTATTCATTTTTCTTTTTCACTTGGTTAGGGTTTTTAATATATATACAGGCTGAAAATTCAGGTCAGCACTGTTTTCACTTAATGTGAAAAAGATGATGTGAATTTTTTTCTGATAAATATCGATTTATTTTATTGTTTTGTTTTGTTTTGTTTTTAAAACCTGTCTCTGAGGCCACAATTAGCCTGAAATTTTTTGATTTTTCCAGAAGAAACTTTTGAGTTCAGAAAGTTGTTGCTGAAGTGAACTGCCCAGTAGTGCATTGTTCTTTCTGACAGCAGATATTGAAGATATAGGTGAAAAAAATATTGAGTGGAATGATGACAAGTAAGAGAGGCTGAGATCAACATGTTTGTGATGTTCATGATAATTGTGGCAATGCATGAAGGAATTGCATGAAAAATTTTGTAAGGTATTGGTGAGATTCTAATCTTTCATGTTTCAAATGTAATGCAACTGTTTGGACAGTTGTATCCACACGTGTGTGTTCTTCACTGGAATTGTCCTGTTAAGCTTTCTGGGATTGTTATATGTACAAAGCACAGTATTGGCACAGTCCCATTACCCACAGAACTGCTGCAGTGCAATATTGTGAAATGGTTTCCTAAAATCAGCAGCTTTAACTTTTCAGCCTCTGATTCTTCTTAGGAGACCTGAGAAGATAACTAAAAAATCAGGTTTATCCTCAGCATGTATTGGTTTGCTAGAAAAAGGACTGCATCAACACTGCAAACGTCCCTGTATGTGAAATTAAAAAGCATTAAAACACTGAGCCAGAAGAACCAGAGCTTTCTCCAGCATGGAAAGTGCAAAACCTTGTTTCATCTTCGGGTTTCAGCTGAGCTGCAAAATGAGCAGTAGATTTATTTGCAATTATTAGGATTATTTAAGAACCTCTCATCACTTTAGCAAGAAAGAGATGGAATGTAACATATTCGGCTCAGCACAGCACAGCCGAGAAGGTGCTTGGGTGACTTCTGTTGTGTGTTTATGGAACTTGGGAAAACTGCCAGATTGAACGAGGTGAGGGTGATGGCTGAGGTGAACTAGAAAGCAGCTAAATAACTTTGGCAGTTCCTTAAATAAGGTATGCAAAACTGTTGGCTCATGGGAAGTTGTCTTTTAAATTTGGAAGTCCTTGTTAAATATGGCCCTGAATTAAATCCAAACCAGATTCCACTAACATGAAATTTCCATTAAAAGTAGTACTCCCATAGCCCTACGTTAAAATAAATTGTAGGGAGATGACATTTTTAAGTAGTTTGGCTTGCAAATTTATGTTTGATTAGAAAGAGTCTAGTAGTAAAATTACAGAACCATTTCAAGAACTAGTAAATATGTATTTGTTTATTGCAAAAACTGAAGAAGAAATTTTGAGAGCACGTCTCTTTCTGGGTGCAAAATGAAACTACTCTGGAAGCAAAAAGTGATACTGCTATAACTAAACCATAAGCACAAAATTTTCTCATTTGAAATAACTATCAGCTTCCACACTGAACTGGGAGACATTGATCTGGAATGCCCTTTCATTCAGGACTCAGCAAAGTTAGGGAATACAGCAGATTCTTCTGGGTTTTAGTAGATTTTAAAGGAAATAAAATTTGGAGATCATCTTCTTTTTGAAGATGCATTTCCTTCTAATTATATAGCTATGCAGCTTTTGGAAAGATATCTTTTGTGCCTAGATGTCAACCTTACATAATTCTAGGTCTAAATTCAAGAAGTCTATGAAGTTGCCAGTTGTTCCTTGAGGAAAAGGGTAAATGAAAATAATCCTCACTAATTTCTCTTCCAGGAAAAAGACGTGACTCCCGATAGCAGGCTGCTGAGGCGAGTGAGAGAAGCTGCCCTCCAGACTGAAACTCTTTCTCCTTTTATGCATACGACGACTTCCACATCCCTTACTGACTTTTTCCTTGCCCTTGCCATTTGCAATACAGTCCTGGTCTCCACAGCTACTGAGCCAAGACAAAGGGTAATCTAATTTAAAATCCATGAGGAAAATGGATTATGCTTGTATTTAACAACATAGAACAGTGTTCAGTGAAAACTGAGATGGTGAAAAATGGTTTCTTTGGGAGTTGTCCTCTTGTTCATTTACCTTTTATATAATATCTACTGCTTGCCTGCCGGTGCATCCCTTCCTAACCTGACTCAATGTTTTATGCATAGCTACGGCTACTATAGGATCTGCACTTTTTCCTTTAGATTTGGTATTATATATGCTGTAAGAAGTTTGTTGAATGCAACTGGGTTTTCTCTGATCTGCCAGGCAATTGACAGAACTACAAGGGCTTGATTACATCTCTGCTTCAGAGGTAGAGATACAAATCACTATCAAATTTGGATGCCAACTCACATATAACCTCTCTATTGAATCCTTCCACCACAGCTAAATGGCAGGAAAGGGGGAAAGGGGAAATTGCAGTTGTTATTATTATTGTCATTTAGATGCAGAAAAGTAGAAAGTGGTTTTGAGAAGTATCTTGCAGCTCACATTTATTTATTTTTAACCTTAGTTTTTCTCATATTTCTAGGTCACAATCCCACCACCAATAAAACCTTCAGGAATCACCCTGGAGAAGATTCATCAGATATTTCAAAGGCTAAAATTGGCAAGCCTTACTCAATCTTTTTCATCATCTCAGTCTAGTTCAGACCTCAGTGCCAGCTTCAGTGCAAAGAACACCGAGGAGCCTCTTGCTGCGCTGGGGAGAGGTGACAATGACAATGACTGCCGTGCCAGCAGCAAGGGCCCAGAGCTTCAGGACAAGGGCAGCACAGATACTGGCAGTGCTTCCTTGGATGAGGTTTTTAGGTCTGTGACGAAAAGTTCTCTGCCAGCAGAGTTCTGTTACGAGGCTGAGAGCCCAGATGAGGCAGCTCTTGTCTACGCTGCCCAGGCCTACAGCTTCACCCTGGTGTCCCGGACCCCCGAACAGGTCACCGTGCAGCTGCCACAAGGCACACTCCTGACCTTCGATATCCTCTACACTCTGGGATTTGACTCAGTCAGGAAAAGGATGTCTGTAGTGGTGAGACACCCTCTAACCAGGGAGATTGTTGTCTACACAAAGGGCGCTGACTCTGTTGTAATGGACCTGCTGGACGACTCCGCCAAAGGTAATTAGCCAGGGAGCTATTTCTGGTGTGTCTCCTTGAGGTGATTGATGAGGGGTCCCGGCCTTCACAGGATGGTGCTGTGCAAAGACATTCATTGCACAATGAAAAATCCTTATCGACCATCACCCAAACAGGAAATAACTCTGCACCCCAGGGTGTCCCAATCACCAATTCTGTTTCAGAATATTACCTTTTATGGGAACAGGGAAACAATGCTTTTTATGGGAACAAGTAACCAATGCCTTTGATGGGAACAGGGAACCAAAGCCTTTGATGGGAACAGGGAACCAATGCCTGTGATGGGAACAGGGAACCAATGCCTTTGAAGGTCACAAACAGGGTTTCTCACCTCTGACAGCTCCAGCAGGTCACAAACCCCCAATGCTCTCCCACCACTGCCCTGGTGACCCAGGATGTGTTTCATGGGTCCCACGGTTCCTTCCAGACCAAAGCCATGAGGTCACTCTGGCTTTCAAGGCCTGTTCCTCTGTCATCTCCATTCTGTAATACTACATCTCCTAACAAAGACATCTGCAGTACCCTTTTCTGCATGCAATATTATATCTACGTACGAGGAGTATGAAAAAGAATATGCTTTCTCTAGTATTATCTTTGCAGATCATAACTGAGGTATTTATTGAACCTCAGAATGCTTAGAATATGGAACGGGCTAATTAAAATTCCCTGACAGCCCTAACCCATGTGTATTGTATACTCTGCAATAACACTGTCATAAGGGCCTAACCATTGTTTGTCATATTGTCAGCAAGAGTGCTATACTATTAACAAACAAAAGCACAAGTAATGTCATCTTAAAGGAAACAAGGATCTTTAGCAAAATTTCACCTTCTGGACAGGCAACACTTTTGAGCTTTTAAGGAACTTGTTATTATAGTGGATTCCACTTTTCTCTAATGGCAACTCTTTTTTACTCTAGGCCATTAGCTCTAAAATGATCCGTGCCTAAAATACAGAATCTTTTCCTTGTGTTTCACAGGTGACATTAGTGCAGAGAAGAGACTGAAAAGAATAAAAGAAAAAACACAGAAGCATCTGGACTGCTATGCCCGTGATGGACTGCGAACTCTGTGCATAGCTAAGAAGGTGGGAGAGTACCAGTCTCTGTACACATCAACAGAATTTCTAGAAAAATACAATGGTTATAATTCTGCTTCAGAAAACCAGCCAGATATAGCACTTTTTGTCCCTCTATTTGCTTTGTCTGGAGTCTTTTTTTCCCTCTTTTTCCTCAATGTGACCAAATGATGGATTTTTAGTCAGTCTCAATACATTTATTTCTGTTTCTCTTACTGTAACTCTACTCGACCTTCCCTATGGGGCTTCCAAGCAAGAAACAAAGAGTCTGCAAAAAAGCCAAGATTTTTCTGTTTTGCTGGGCATTCAGCTTTCAAAAATCTTGTTCTCAGCCTGAGTTAATATATCTTAGTGCCATACTTTAATACCGAAGTTGTCAATGTGTAACAAATCTGTCAAATTCAAGCTCTGGAGAAATGTAGCTCAACCCTTAGAAACTGTGTGCTCCCAGCTAAGAAAGAGATGTGTGAGGAAGAAATTCTTATTTCATATTTTTGAGTCTCACCTGTAGGTTATTTGTACAAACTATTTGCTTGTGCAGTTTTCTCTTGGAAAAGTATGTGTTATTTTAAAGATGACAGAGTTTTTACCAGCTTGGATAGGAGTTAAGTCTCTGTGATCCAGAATGTTGGCATTCCTCTCGTATTTAAATTTAAAATAAGTTTTTTTTAAATTGTGTTATGCAGGTCTTGAGTGAAGATGACTTTCGAAAATGGGCCAATTTTCGTCGGGAGGCAGAAGTTGCGATTGACAACAGAGAGGAGCTGTTAATGGAGACAGCACAGCATCTGGAGACCAAACTCACCCTGCTGGGTAGCTAAAAATACTAATTGTCACTGTGTGAAGTGTCACTTGCTCTCCTGTGATAGTCTTGGCAATAAGACAGACAACAGCTTATATTAATTTTTATCTAAAATACTTCCTCTGTGGTTTAGGAGTCTCCAGGCTAGGGAGATACAATCCAAAGCCAGTGTCTACACAAGTTCTCATGTATTTTAGGCAGCAGAACCTTTGACCTAAGTACCTAAGTGTACTGAAACTGTTGTGTGCCAGGAGCAAAGGACATGCACATCAGCTGTTAACGCAGCTGGCTCACTTGACACAACAGATAACGAGGTACCCGCAAGCCAATAGTGCCTCCATGTCCTTAGATGAACCTATAAAATACTATAAAGTAACCAGTTTTGAGCACAAATTTGGAGGGAATTTTGGTAATTGAACTGTATTATAAAACCCAGTAACTCAAACGTGGGCATTTTGCTACTGAGTTCCTGCTTGTGTTGCATTGTTGTGTTTGCTTTGAGCACTTCGTAAAAAGATGTTTAGTGTTAAAACTTAGGTTGATTGACGATTCTGCACCATTTATCACCGTTATATCTAACAACATCATTTGGTTAAATTCTGAAGCACTTCAGCGCTTTTTATTCTATTTTGTTTCCAAACAGTTTGTCCTTTAGGACTTTGGTTTTTTGGAGTTATCAGTTTCATTTTCCCTGAATACAATTTGTGCCCATACTTCGTTATTCTGAATTTCTGTGATTGCTAGCTATTAGCATTATGGCTTCTCATAATCTCTGTAGCGATTTAAAACATTGGAGCAATAATGGCAAATGCCATAAGCAGAACATATAAGAAGTAGTGTAGATCTTGTCTACAAGAATCTGTTACCTCTGCCAGTCACGAAGGCTCTGTGTGCTTTACCACTTTAATTGACAAAAAGTGTTCTTTTAGCTTAAATCCATACCTATCCTTAACGTACCACAGTTACAGCATTTCAAACTGACATCTAGTGGAAGGGACAAGGAGTATTGTAACATTCAGATGCTGATTTACCAACATCAGGATGAGTGTTGGTATCTGCTTCTAAATTCATGCATTTTCAAAAAGGAAATGTCCTGTGTTGTTTCTTCTTGCCTTTGGCGGCTGAAGCATCTGACTGAACAATAGGAACAGCATTCATTTACAGAGTCAAAGTTCATCTTTTCTGGTTGCTTTGATGGGACTTAATGCAGCACTTTAAAAATGCATATGGTGTGATTCCTCTGTCAGCACATTGTCACTTTGGATTATTTGGAAGAAATGAAACGCATTGTTCCTGCAATGAGCAAAATGAAAAGACAGAACTTGATCGTTGACACATTCAGACCTTAATCCAAATGCACATCATGTGCTTGTGTGTTTATTTTACTGGACAAGACCTTGACTCAATTCTTGATAAGTTCAGGGGCGTGATTGGAAATCAAAGAGCTTTTATTAAACAAGAAAATAGCAATGTGATTTTCAAGAAAAAGAAAACTATTTCTCTTCTTTTCCTGTTTGCTCAGGAGCAACAGGGATTGAAGATCGCCTGCAGGATGGAGTACCTGACACTATCATGGCTCTCCGAGAAGCTGGGATACAAATTTGGGTGTTGACAGGAGACAAACAGGAGACAGCAGTTAACATTGCCTACTCCTGTAAACTTCTGAACCAAAAGGACACTGTGTTCACCATTAACACTGAAAATAAGGTGAGTAAAGAAAAACAAAATGCACAGAATTTGCTATCTTACCCTTTTTTTGTGTCGTGCAGTTTGGCATTCCTTTGCTTTAGACCATACTCAGCAAAGAACTGTAAATAAACACCACATAGCATTAGGCCAGAAACTTTGGAGACCACACGTAACAGGATGAGTTGAAATATAAGACTCTTCTGTAGAGTTTCATTCAATTAGAATACAGTGATTTTTCTAAATGAAAATATTCTTTTAAAAAGTTACCTGAATTTCTAGGTATTACTGGAATTAGTAACTTTAGGAAGAAAGGAATATGCAGATTAAGTGCCTAATTCCTTAATAATATGGATATCTGCATTTCCACCTTGCAGGGGGGATTTCAGGGAGAAATTTAAGAGGTGATACCTCTTAAGATGACATTTTGAAAGTGCTGTAGGAGCCAGCCGGGAAAAAGCATGGAGGTGTAGATTTAAGTAAATTCAGAACTTTCTAGTTGCATGTTCCCTTATAGGATTAGACTTAATCAAAAATTTATTAACAAAAAATTTAATCCAGTATCTCTTTGTTTAAGCAAGGGCCAGGTAAAAACACAGTCACTTTCTTGACATTCCATGGTGGCACACTCAGTTGCTGATGTGCACGAATATTCCCTCAGTTTCCATGGGCAACAAGAAGGGCAGGCAGCAGGCAAAGCAAACACAGTCCAAACTGAAGGTAATCACTTCAAGGGCAGGTCTGTCAGCCCCTGTGAATCACTAAAACACAGCCAGCAATCTGTGGTGCAGTCCATGGCTACTCCTGACACCATCTGGAAAAGAGAGAAAACAGAGTCCTAACTCCTGAAGAGGGTAAATGCCATTAGGGATGGTGAAAATAAAAGGCTTCAGACAAGCCAATTTGGCTTTTGCTGGATGTGGAGCAATATAAGCAAGGGACCAGGAAAATCATGCATTAATGTCAGAAAGTGGAATCACCACCACTGTCCACAGCCTCACACCTCATCCCTTCAGGCATCCGGGTGGGACAAGTGGCCTTGTGAATGGATTACGGGCACACCATGGTCAGGCACTGTGGTTAAACCAGACCCATTTGCTAAGGAAGGTCAGCCCTGACCACTTCTAAACACAAAAAGGTCACAAGTGCCAGCTGTGATGCCCTTTTTGCGTTTTCTTGCTGGTGACCTCTTACTTCCCATAAAGCCCTGGAGCCCCTGAGGTGCCGCCAGTCGCTCCTGTCTTTTCCCTGTTCCTCTTTTTGCAGCATCCCTCATGGCCCTCACTCAGCAGGGGCAGGAGGCACAGTGATTTCAGATTTCCCAAGGGTTGGTAAGAGGCTGTGGAGGGCAGGCAGGGCTTCCTTGTGTGACCAGACAAGTCATCCATCTCAGTCATCTCAGCTTTTCTCCCCAGAGACCCAGGGTTAGCAATACAAGCTTTCTTTTCTCAATAAAGCTATTGTGAGGACTAATTAAATATGGGTAAAACACCAACTGTTTTTCTTCTGGTAGGCAACTGCATGGAGCAGTGAGATGGCCTCCTTTCTAACTGGCTTTTGTCTACAGCTAGTAGCTCTCCAAACAAGAATAAAATCACATGCAAATGTCTGTCTCTTTTAATATCATGGAAATAGGGGAACATGCAAAGATGATACAGAGTCTAGCACGGAAAACATGCCTTGCTTCAGTGTGTAATTTCATTTGAAACACATATCTGCGTTAACGGGAGGCAGAAGGAATATATTTAGGATGGAAATGAGAAGGTGGTTTCTGCCAGGGCAGAGATGCTACAGGCGGGATCACCCTGGCTCTGGGAAATGCCGGCAGGGGCACATCCCACAGCAGCCTCTGTGGCCCTGGATCCAGGCCCAGGAGTGACCTGCACACAAATGGGGGCTTGTAGGAATCCCCATGGTTCAAAGGGCACTGGAGTTTCTCCACAGTAAGATTTAGTTCCGGCCTTTCAAAATGAAACCAAAGAAAACCACTGGTTGTGAAAGAGGCTCCCAACAGCAGCAGTGAGCAACATGAGTACACAAAGAATTTAACCTGTTAATTTTGCCAAAGTTAGGTCTTGAAGTGGTTACAGTGTGAAGGGCCACTCTTTACCCCCTAAGCCCAGCAGATTATTCAACTGAAAATGAAATATCTTCTAGAAAGACGCAACATAAGTAGGTAGCCTGGGGGAGTCTTTTCAAAAGGCAAGTCAAGGCAAAGCAGGAATTTCCACTACCGTTTTTGGTTTGTTCACACAAAGATGATGCTTCTTCAATGTTTTGTAGGGGTTTTAAGCATCCAGGCTAGATGCAGGTTTTTATTAGATGTCAGAGGTACATTTGATTCCAGAACCTCCCACTTAAGTGTAATTTAAATCTTGCAAACATCCTACACATGTACCTTATGCTACATAAAGTGAAAATAACATTATAGAATTGAATCATCACTCAATAAAGCTGACAGAAAAGGTAGAAAAAGGAGTGATTAGCTCCTCAGATATTCAGGGCCATGCCACAGAAGGAGGACTTTCAGTACTAAGAGGGAGCAAAATAACTTTGAGATCATTTTGAGTTTTCTTTGATAGTGATGTGCCAATTTAGGAGATCTGGATGGGAGAGGAAAAGTGCTCCCCTTGGATCTGTTTCTGTCTACTACAAAGTCAATTTGGTTGTTGCCACCTAAAAGGGGATTTGAACCAAAATGAGGTCTATTTGCTGAGAGAAGGACTTTGTGTTTGTGGCACAGTGCCAGAAAACACAAAGTTTTATTTCTTTTCCAAATTCTGACTGACACCTGATATGTGACTTAGAAAAGGCCAGACTCTGAAAGTTACTGGATAATTTTGAAAACTTGAACTTCTTGTTTCTTTTACCACAGTTTATTTCTCATAGAAGCCAATGCTGCAATATCTCACATCATTCACATCAGAACTGGAGTTTTCAATCTCCTTGAAAGGTTTTCTTTTCAATTTGTGAACTCCCAGCATAAACTCACATATGCCCTCCTGATATAAAGATTATTATATTTTCTCTTAAAATAATTCCTTATTTTGGTTAACTGGCAGATAAAATGTGCAGTTTTCACTGAAGGATTGGATGGCATCATATTGAAGTAATCTCCAATCAGACGAATCAGTGCATTTCTCAGCCAGTTTTCCCTAATGTTTGTCTGATAGGCTTAAACCCGCTGGCATGATTATACAAACATACACTTGGCGAGGTGCTGTGCTGGAAAAGGAGATGGAGATAACTATTTCTAGAACCACGTCTGTTTTCTCACAGGAAACTTGTGAATCTCTCTTGAATTTAACCCTGGAAGAGGTGAGGAAGAATTATGAGTTTGACAAACCGCGGAGGAAATTTTTTGGCATTATCCCAAGACATTTCTCAGCCTCTGAGGCCCCCAGCCCTGAGTTTGGGCTGGTGATTGATGGACGGACGCTGAACATCATCTTTCAGGGAGGACTGGAGGAGAAGTTCCTGGAGCTGACACAGCAGTGCCGCTCCGTGCTCTGCTGCCGCTCCACCCCTCTGCAGAAGAGCATGGTGGTCAAACTCGTCCGGAGGCGGCTGAAAGTGATGACCCTGTCCATAGGTACCTCCACTCTGAATCCCACAGGAGACAGGGGAAGCAGCTTCCTTTAAGAGAAACATATGGAATATATTTTACAGGGCAGATTTTTGTGCCCCAGGTAGACGCAGTGACAAAACAGCATTGAATAATTTTTCCTGATCAAAACTCCCATAAAAGTCCTTCTTCAGCTTTCACTAAGCAAATCTGCCCCCTCCCCTCCCCGCTTTAAACAAGATAAAGGCACTCCAAATTCAAAAGCTCCCAGCAGTCCCTTTCATGCACATCAGTACAAACACACGTACATGTTCCCTCCAAAACATCTTTGTTTTGGCCCTGGAAAGCACTCATGGTTAGTCACTATTTTGTCTTTTCCTAAAGCCCTTTTCCTGTCAGATTTTCTCACCTGGTGAAAGCAATTATCTCCAGAGGGGTATTAAGCACTGACTCATTTGCCTTTTACCTATAAATAATGTGAAATGCTTTGAGTTTTCTTCCACACTTTTGGTAAGTAATGCCACTAAAATCCTTACAGAATTGATTTAGATGATGCTAAACTAAAAAAATACAGCTCTGTGGGCAAAACAGAAAAGGAAGAATCTCTTGTATTTTTAAAATTTTGCCTTGCCTTACAGTTCAAAACATAGGCTTTTAGCCTGCTATTTCATTTACTTTCTAAGCTAATTTACAAACTCCACATTGCAAGCAGCCAGCATGGCTGCTCTTTTTCTGCAAATTTGGTTACATATTTAACATATTGCTGTGAGTTGAAATGAGCAAAATAATTCTAGAAATGGGCTTGTTACATTGTCATCTGCAATCAAATTTGTCATCGATTCAGAGAATTCAGTGGAGTAGGGTGTTGCAAAGCATGTTCTGAGCATATGGTGTTGGCCAGGCAGAAACACAAACTGATGCTGATGTAGATGATTTTGGGGTAGCTGTGTCACCACCCAGCTGGTCCCAGTGCTGGACCTCGCCCTGGTGGAGCCTGGTCTCCTGGAAAGGAGGATGTTCCTACCCAGACCAGAGCCTGGAGGTCATGGCTGCTTGATGCTACGTATCCGTTCCTGATCAAGGTGCAGGGTAGTGCAGAACAGCTGAAATAATCAGCATAGCTAGGATTAGTTCCTTCTTCTGATGGGGCACCTGATGCCTGAAGAAGGCTGCCTGGAACAGAGGCTAGACGGAGTAAAAGAATAAAATAGATATTTATTGAAAGGCCTTTACAGGACACATCCTGGGGGCACAAGAGTCTGGCCAAGACTACACCCAAGATGGATGACTGGTCACAAGTTTTCTACACTTTGATAAGTTTTGATCAATTTACATATTAAGGTTAATTCTCCAATTACAATTTCAGGAAATGATGTCATTTACCCCAAGTCTGTCCCTCCTCTTAGAGGTTTAGTTTCCATATTTCAGGGCCTGGAATAACAAGGTGTCCTTGAGTCCAAGCCTGGAGAGCATTTGTTGTGTCTGACCAGACTGGGAGAACAGGAGCTCCCAGACTCAATGGAGTTTGAGAGTTACACACTAAAGCAGTGCAGGATCTGAAAAATATAAAAGCTGAATCTTAAGGCATCACACCCTTTCTTCCACTCTTATTGTCCCCTCCTGTCTTCCCACTCTAGGGGATGGTGCAAACGACGTCAGTATGATCCAAGCAGCTGATGTTGGAATTGGGCTGTCTGGCCAAGAAGGCATGCAGGTATCCTCTCTGTTCCTTTCCTCTTTTGTCAGTTAGTCCCTTGCGGCATAATGAGCTTCATAGCAGCCTTACTCTCTCAAGTGTCATCTTAAAAATGCAGATTGGCATCATAAATTAATATGTAGTTCATAATTATGGGTCCAGCAAAAAAAAAGAGCATTTTGAGCCAACAATTAGCACGTGAGGACAAACCTGTGTTTGCTCATGAGCCTGGAAAATTAGCAGATGTCTCTCCAGTGTTAGGTGAGCAGCTGATTTCTGAATTTCTCAGCTGTTGCATTTCCAAGTTTTGTGATTTCTCTTCCACTGTCTTCTGCCCTGAACTCTTTCCCACACATCCCCTTTCCTTATTCTTATTGAATGGAGCATTCTGCAGAGATAGAAAGTTCCAGCTATGTTCTTGAGGGTTAGTTTGTTGGCTTCTTTCTTCTACAATATTCAATAATAGGAAATTATTTCAATGTCCATGTTCAAATTTCATTATATAGCATGTGAAAAAGATGTATTGTAAACGGTTTTCTGTTCCTTTTCCCAAAGGCTGTGATGGCCAGTGACTTTGCAATATCCCGATTTAAGCATCTCAAAAAGCTCCTTCTTGTCCATGGACACTGGTGCTATGCTCGCCTGGCAAAGATGGTGATTTACTTTTTCTACAAAAATGTGGTAAGGTTGTTAAAGTTATAAAGTTTTTATCCTAGCAAAGGTTAATTCCAGGTCTGGGGCATTTTTTGATGTTGGTTTGTTTGTTTGTAGCAAGTTATACTCTTACTTTTTTTGAAGCTACACATCGTGTTTCTTCACTTTGAGCATTGATAGTATGGCCCTTCCTCCTTAGCAAGGTGCTGCATAGAGAACTGAGGGAAACACAGGCTCTAAATGTATTTTGAAATATCATTATTCCAAGGGAAAAAGGACTCAAGGCTTAGTAACTTTACATGGTAGATCAAGAAACTTTATTAATAATACCCATGAGCCTCAACATAAAATTTGCATGAAGAAGATCAGATTATTAGCACTTGAATCTAAAAGATGAGTTTGCACTAAGAATTGCCTGCCTGTGAAACCTCTGAATTTTTATAGGAAGGACTTGCAAGTAATGCTGCAGTCATAGCTGGCATTTTCATTAAAAATTTAATGTATACGCAAATGAGCTGTGGATTGACGTGTAATATAAAGTTGAAAAAATGAAGTCATTCAATTTTTACAAGCCTAGGCAAACAAGTCCATTTGACATGAAATACATTCTGAGCACGAAAACCTTTTTACTTAGAATTCAAGGTATCTCTCTTTTGTGTCGTTTTTAATAATTTTCAATAAGGATTATTTCTTATTACTGTTAAAATTTGTAGTGAAAATTAACACTTTCCTTTCTTTGATTGGACATCCTTTTAGAGTACAAAGGATGCTTATTTGCAATGTGAAACAGTTCTCCAGACTGAGATGTTGCTGGTCTTTTACCTCCTCCATAGCATTAGGGAGCAGGACACTTTTGATTCCACATGGACAAGGAGTTTGTAAAAGGATTCTAAAATGTGGTCCTCAGGGCTGTGAACAGCTTGCTTAATTCTTCTCAGATATGCTTTTAAAAAGCTGTTTCACAGTGCATCACTGTGAAACAGACCCTTAAGATGTATTGCTTTGTGGAATGAGCTGCAGTGTCCTTAGCCAAAATCCTGTCTTCCTAGGGGACTCTGTTAATGACCAATGTCCCACGTAAACTTCACAGGTGGAACTGTGTGTTTGTATTTGCTTCTCCCCAGTGCTACGTCAACCTGCTCTTCTGGTACCAGTTTTTCTGTGGGTTCTCAGGCAGCACCATGATAGATTACTGGCAGATGATTTTTTTCAACCTCTTCTTCACTTCAGTACCCCCTCTTCTCTTTGGAGTCCTGGATAAAGATGTTTCTGCAGAAACACTCCTACGTCTGCCCGAGCTGTACAAGGCTGGGCAGAATTCAGAGGTATGTCATGATTGCTGAAATAACTGCTTGTTAATCCAAAGGACCACAGGTTTTTGGTTTAGGGATGAGGAAAGGAAGAGTTTGGCTTGGAACGTTGAAACAAGAGGAGCCCAGTCTTCTGTCTCTCCAGTAATGCATCCCACTCCGTGGGAGATGTGAGCCCATAGGTCACTACAAGAAGGTTTAATATGACAAATAGTCAAATTAAAATGGCACAACATAACTACCAATTAGAAGAAAGGATTTTTGAGCAATTTTATAATTCTAGAAAGAGCTTTGATGAAGAATTTGAAAAATAAATCCTTAGTGAAGGGATGGGACACTGATGAAATTCAGCTTTTAAGACTCTTGGTTGACTTGTCAGTATTCTTATGGTCCATCTTTCCTTAACACAGAGAAAATGCCTGTTCAAGTGATAAACCTTTGGTTTAATCAGGTGCTCAGGAGGCATTTCCTCATGGAAGGAGACAAGTTAGCAATAATCAGTAGTCTGGATGAAAGAAAAACAGACAGCAATTATGTTTGCAGGACAGGCTGGAGATGTGTATCCCATCATAATGGCTGTTATCTCTACTCCTGCAGATATACAACCTGTCAAATTTTATTATTACAATGTTGGATGCCTTCTATCAGAGCCTCGTTTGCTTCTTTGTCCCCTATTTCGTGAGTAACAAGCTCATTAATATTCTCACTCTCTTGTCCTCCTTAAAAGTAGAAAATTCATTTCTGAATAATCAGGGTTCACCGCAGTCTCTCTGCCTGTTTTGTAGGTATACGAGGACTCTGACATAGATGTGTTTTCTTTTGGAAACCCCATCAACACCATCTCCCTCCTGACCATTCTCCTGCACCAGGCTCTAGAAATGAAAACTTGGGTATGTGTTTGACCTGTCCTGTTCACAGCACTGCTGGTTTTTTGTGAACATTGCCTCCAGTGTAGGCATGGAATTCCCTTTCAGACTCATTTAACTGAATTCTGGGTCACAAAAAGTGAGTAACAAGTCCACTGAGATTTCACAAATTGCCAGAATTTGTTGCTAGCCCCACCTTAATACCTTCACATGCACAGTGACAGAATTTGTTTCTATCGTGCCTTTGGACAGGACAGTACACAATATTTGCATACCTCAGTATATGAGGAAGTGTTCCTTAGAGAAGTGTTGTTTTCTAAGTTCATTTTTGGGTTTTTTTCTACTGCAGATTTCAGTAAAATGCCCTGTTAGATGTATTCTTTTCAGCTCTCTCCATCTTCCCCTGCCTTACACGCAGTCAGGCTCTCACAGGCATCACCTCATTGTGTGCATTTGTGCTTGCAGACCCTGCCGCAGCTGGCGACGATGATCTGCAGCGTGGCCTTTTACCTCATCTTCTCTCTGATCTACAACGCTGCTTGTCTGCTCTGCAACCCTCCCACCAACCCTTACTGGATTATGGAGAGACAGCTCAAAGACCCCACCTTCTATTTCCTGTGCCTCATTACCCCTGTCATCGCGCTCTTACCCAGGTTTGGATGTTTTCCTCCCAGTTTTTCTTGTGTGGGTTTGCAGACATGAGTGGGGAAACAATAACGACGTGTGCAGATATGGGATGTGTCAGGCGCTTGTGCTGCACAGGGATAATTGATCAGTGTGGAAGTTACATGCCTGAGTTCAGCCTTCCAGTTCACGAACCATTCATTCATTCAGTTATATAACCCTGGATAACTCACTAGACATCTTCTGCTTTTCCCATCAGGAAAACCTTTCTTTCTGGGCTGCATCAAAGTTTACGAGTACAGATCTGCTACGTAATTGTTCACTGTCCTAAACAAAATGTTGTTGAGCAGATCAAGACTGTGAGCAAGTCTTTGAAATATTCCTATATGTTTGAGAATTACTAAATATATTCTGGTTTTTGAGTACATTATGGTGCATTACTAAGCAGATTTTAAGAGTGTTTCTATAGGAAAAAATTTACTGCATCCAGAATTTTAGTTTTTCTCTGTGTTGCAACAAATCAGATATATTAAAGATAACTTTAATTGAGAGTGGATAATATTTGGAGAGGGATAATTATTGTGATGTGTTGTTGAAAAAAAGATGGTTTTAAAACATAGTGATTCAGTTCCCATACATGTCTATGGGAATTTTACTACTTTTGGTGTTCTTATGGGAACCTTACTACTTTTGGTGTTCAATACTTTATTTATTCTTTAAGCAGATATGTTTTGAGTTGCCAAACCATTTGTTTCAAATATTTATTTGTTATTTGCTTGGACATTGAAAGAAATGGGTTGGTTTGGCTATCTTGCTAGGTGTCTTCTCATCCTAATTCCCATGAAGTAGTGCAGCACACTGATAATACAAAGTTCGGGAAAATATTTTTAGCATCTGCCTTTGTAGGTGCTTTAAGGCCATAGAATCTGAGCCTTAACTTTGCCTGAAAAACAAACCTTTCAAGACTAGACGATATTTTTCTTGAAATTATTATTATTATTTTCCCATTTGAGTTGAGATGCTCTTGTGATTTCATGTTACATAATGTAAGTTCAGATCAGAATAAACAACACAGTTCAGAAAGGTCTCATGTCTTCTAGGCAGGGCATCCTTTTCTAGTCTGTTTTGTGCCTGTGTGATTTTTGTTTTCCTATCAGCCCTAATTCACGGTGTCATTTTTGACCCTGCACTTTCTTCTGAAAGCTGCATAAAACACGTGGTTAGAGAAGGCATGTCACCATCTTGGGAATTCAGCACGCTTAAGATCCTTGCTGCCTCAGCATGTTTCTGAGCTTAAGGGTTATATCTTCATATCTTCAAAGCTGGAGAACTGCTGTTCCTGCATCCCTGATAATTTTTTGCACAGTCCTTCATCTACAGAGTATCCAGGCCGCTGTTTCTGCTACAGCTGAGCTGTGCCAGCAGATCACAGCAATGCTGAAACCACCCTTTGCTAAAATGCACTGAATTACAAGTTCCATTCCATGGTCCATCTCCCTGTGCTGCCTGCTCCCTCTCTCCTCACTTGGGAGTCCTGAGGTTTTGGTTTCCTTCTAAGAAGTTTTTGAAAAATCATTGCTCTCCTGGGTTCTTCCCCTCAGTACTGCCTTTTGTTCCAGCTGCAGCACTCAGGGGAGGCCGGGCTGTGCCCTGCCAGCTCCAGGCTTTCCCTGGAGTACCATCTGGCAGGGGTTTGCACATCTGCATCCCAAACTGCTTCTGCACTTTTGTTTCAGAATACAAACTACAGAACATTAAGTACAAAAGCCCTCGAGTCTGAGAAGAAGAAAGGGGTCTTAATTTCATGTTTATTCATTGGCAAGGGAAGGCACTGCGTGTCTTGGAGTTTTCCAATATATGAACATGATTATTTCTCCAGCTGTGAAAGGCAGGCTGTGCTCTCCCAGGACACCTGCAGAGAGACAACAGGTAACTGAGTCTCACACCTGCAGAGACCCAGCAGGTGATGGGGTCTCACACCTGCAGAGACCCAACAGGGCTGTGGGAAGGGCAGGAGCAAGTGAGAGTGTTTCACATGACGGAAGACCCATTTCCCAACCCCTCTCTGTCCCCCTCTCTGGTTTACCTGGAATTTGCACAGAAGATGCAGAAAACCAGCTGAGGGGAAAGACAAAGGACAATGTGATCCACACCACCTCCACACAGGCAGTCTTGGGCTCTTCCATGCCCTTAACTTCCCAACCAGACCTGAGATTCTGTGGGATTGAGCAACCTTGCCACAGGCACAGCAAATAGATTTTATCCAGTCCTGCTTGAGCAAGCCTTGAGAAATCCATTGCCTTCAAAGCCCTTTCTGTAATAAGTGCAGCCTGTTAGCCTTTTTAACCTTGTTATTCTTGTTTATGCATGCCTTTAGCAGCAGGATGTGAGGATGGCAGCTTTCTCAGTGCAATCTCAGAGTACCCATGTTTGTTTTAACACACGTTGAAGCCACCTATGTAAAAAAGGTCAAATCCTAATAAAAGGATGCTTTGAAAGATATTTTGTGTTTCACACAAAGACGATGTGACATGGAGAGGATGTGTGCTCTCTCACAGCACACAGTACTTAGTTACATAATTTCTCAATCCTGCAAAGCGCAGATAGGACAGTTTTTTGGCTGCTTTCTGAAAAAAATACAAAAGCTGAGGTTTTTAATTTCTGGTTTGCTCTTATCTAACAAATTAAGATCCCTTCTTTAGCCTGTTTTAGCAGTATAAATACAACTTCCATCTTTCCAAGTATTGCATCTCTTAATGAGATTTTTTTTCCTATTTTTCTTCACTATTCAGCAATCAAGCAGTTACAAATACTAAAGAAATGGCTGTATATACATATAGTTGACTCTATACAGGTCAAGGTAAGCATATAGTTACATGTTGTATTAAGATCCAGCAGTCAACATTCATCTGCCAGGTTTAAATTTTCTACCAAATGTCTGTAGAGCAATGGAAAATTAGTATCTGGATTTGGGATTTGTGATGTAGATTATGGAATGAACCCACTGGTAAAACAATCCATTCTCTTCCTCCTTCATCAGGTTCTTTATTTTTGCTCTACGTGGAACTTTTGGAGCATCTCTTATTCTGAGTGCACAGCAAGTAGATAAACTTCCTAAGGGGCAACAGGATTTTGAAATCCAGAAAGTAAGAACAAGAAAAGAAGCTGCATCTGGTGCACCTGTGGCATCACCTGCATCTAATGATTACCTCGACGAGAGCATTGGCCACTTGTGTGTGTCACCGTTTCTACACCCAGCAGCAGCAGCTGTGCCTCACCGGGACACAGAAAATCAGGGCCTTTCTGCCTCGGAAGTGAATCCTCTCAGGAAACGGACACCTGAGGAAGGCTACTACTTCTTTAATAGGTGGGCAGAAGAAGAATCTGCTGCTGCAGGCTCTTCAGCAGGGCCTTTCTCTGGCCATCATCCCTTTGTTCCCAGCAGGGAGACAGCTCTCGGGCAGGAGGGCAGCAAACTGACTGAAGATTATCCCAACCACTTCAACTATGGGAGCCACCGGCGCTCCGTGAGTTCAGTGACACTCTGAGGAAACACTGGAATGGAACCCACAGCCCACCTGGAGGAGGACACCAGAGGGAAACCAGAAAGTCTATTTGTGCTGAGCCAGGATGCTCATTAGACATAAAAGGAGGGGAGTTGGAGTAGTGTCATAGCAACTGTAATATTCAGCTTTCCCCTAATGCATCGTTGTCTGGGTTTGACATTACGTGACATTTTGATCTTCCTGGTTTGGTCGTGTTAGAGGAACGTTACGTGAGCATCACACAGTTGCTGAGAGTTGTACAATTACTTTATTTTAACAAATGTTTTAGTATCACATTAATAGGGAATACTTGTGTGGTTTCAATATTGTTAATATCACGTTATTGACGTAATAGAAAGAGAATCCATTCTTTATTAAACCAAGTCTTAAAGTAATGCATCCCACTCTAGATTTTACTATCAAAATCTTAAAAAGAGCTTACTAAATTAAAAATTATTATTCTGCATGAAAGAATCGTTACCTGTAGATACGAAAGGTACTTGCAGAATAACAGCAAGGGAAAGACATTAGAGAATGTTCCAGGTTTTAATATATGTACTTTATGCATACAACCATATCAGGTCTAAAGCCTGTTTTTCCTGAAGAGTAAGCTTAGGATTTTTATGCAGATAGTGGTTTGTCCTGATACTGATATGAAAAGGACAAATGAGCTTATAAAGAAGAAGGACACAAATACCCAGCTACGAGAACTGCCACATTACGCCACTGGTAAGTGGAGTCTGCTTCTTCATACCTACAAAAGCAGACTGATATAACAAGACACAGTCAAGGATTTATGTCCCAAAGTTGTCCCTGATGTTTCCTCTAGAAATTCAGTTTCTTCCTTCAATTCCCTATATTTTTATGTGGTGCTGCTGGATTCAATCAAGTATAAATCATGCTCCTCCACGCAGCTGGTCCCATTCATTAGATGATGGATCTCAATAATGGAGATTTTGACAAGCCATATATGAAGGTCACTAATCACATTGTAGTAAGTACATGGTGTAAAATGACGAAAATATGCATAACATGTTCACCTTTTTTAGTGTCTCAGGGCAACGTGATGCGGGAAGAAAACCATAAGATGTCACCATCATAACTACTTATTGCAAAGCAATGAAAAGTGACTTTGGTATTTCTTATAGAAATGTTGACTAGTAAGATGAATTCCCAAGTTTTTCTTCACGATGTGGAATAAAATCTTACCTAGTTTTAAATTCAAGGCATCTGTACTTTAGTGAATTAGACAATTGGTTGTGATTTAATAGGTTTTTAGCCTTTTTATACATGTTGTATTTAGCTATTTACTACCTATCACAACATATGATCTGTCTAATAACCTCTTTAGCAAATGCTAATTTAACTTATGTCTGTCACAATAATTACTGTGGCTAGAGTCTTCAAGTTCTTACTTTAAAGCAACTCAGGCAAAATCGAGTAGGATATATCCTACTGGGATTTCTGGCAGCCAGGGAGAGATCTTGTGTAAGAATGCCATTGTGAAAATATTAATTGTCATCTGTAAAACAATTCAGTAAGAGATTTTTTGCATGATGAACAAAATGAAGGAAATAGGTGTAGCTGAGATTATTGTTAATGGAGTGTGAGATTGCTCAAATGTTTGCTCACTAGCTGGGAAAGGACCTGGGCTGACAAGACTGAAGATCAAGCCTTTACCGTTCACAGCCATGGTTTTACATTAAGTGGTCTGTTTTCTTTGAACTTAAAGAAGGTTTCAATTCCTTACACATTGCATTACAAAATGTGCAGTGTTTTATAGAAATAAATGCAATGTAGTCATTACTGGTGTGTTGTTGAGAGGACAAAAGCAGAGGTGACAGAGTGCTCTTACTACTGTCACCCACGAGCAGCGAACTCATGTTCCCAGAGGCTGCTCCTCTGCATGGAGGGACAGCTTCTCACAAGAACTGAGTGACAAATCCATCTGAATGTGCAAGGGGCTGAGACAGGTTCTGTTCAACCAAATCTGGAAGACTTCCTGAGCTGAATGCCGATTGTATGCATTCCTGAATGGAAAGACAAGAATTAATGTCATGTTTTCTTAGCAGCCTCTGCAAAATGGTTCTACCATACACTTTGCCCTGGCTTAGGGTCAGAAATAGGATAGTTGGGAGGGTCCTCTTAAGAAAGGGAGGGAAAGAAGAATTGATTAGGACCTCAAAAAAAAAAAACCCTAAAAGTACTTCAGTGATAGAGTTCCTACTATATCTGGGAATAAAAGACGTGGAAGAGTCCTTTTCTAAGTAGTTTCTAGACTTTAACCAAAAATACTTACTTCAGTTAAAAGAAAGAACTGCTCTAATTTTGTATGCATGCCTTAAATAATTCTGTAGCTACACATATGAACTGATAGTTCTGCTGTGTGGTAGATGACCACAAATGGTCCAATGGATTTGTTTACTTGGAGAGTTTGCAACATAGAGGAAAACCACCCTTCGGTTTTCCTTGATCCTTGAGGAGAAAGAAAGCTGAAGAAAACAGAAACAAAATGCAGCACCATGCAAGGCTTGGCCTCTGCATTCCAGATGGCTCCAGAGCTTTATATATCTCCCCTCCTGGGTGGCAGTGCTGCCAGCCCTCCTCCGAAGCAGATGCTGCTTCATTTCAGACCCATATTCACAGCTGAACAGTCTGATCTTCCTTCTGCTCCTGGCTGTGCACGTACCATGAACTAGCTCACGTTAAAAAGATGGTGAACAGGCACTTAATTCCCTTTGATCACGAGATAAATTAGTTGCGACTTTCCACCCTTTTGGGAAGTAAGAGCAAGAGAAGAAACTTTTTTCTTCCAGTGAAAACAAGCCTAAAGCAAGACAGACAGTCCCCTAAGGAGTTTCTCTGGAAGACGGGAAGTGTATTTACTAAATGGGTTATTGAGACCTAACTGGATTTCCAAGGTAGCTTTATTTTTTTATTTTAAGACATATTTAGTAATACTGTCAACGTCCGTGTTCCATTAATTCTAAACTGAATGCTTCATAACAGAACAGGTGTCTCACTTTTTAATGTATCCCCTGGTGATTTTCAATATTTCATAGGCTTGGACAATAAAACAATAAAATTAATGGGAGGATGTGTGAAATTACTACATTCCTTTTATTCTCGTCTATGATATTATAATAGTGATCCTGCACATGGAGCAGTGCTTTGAGCTATACACAGCTGTACTTATGTGACAAACAGGAGGTGGCATCTCACACAGAGGTGAGCAGGAGCTGACCTGCCAGGTCTGTTGGCTGAGTGACAGATGGAGTCCCCTGCTGCTTGCAATGGTCAGCGAGGAGCCATCCCTCATGTTCTCAGAACAGACACGTTCCGGGCTCTTGACACGAGATGCGGGAAATGCAGACACGTCTACACTGCGTTCATGTCTGTCTCAACGTGGCAAGTTGGACGTGCCTTTCACAGCTATAGCTGATTTTCTCCTGCAAGTCAGCTATAACTGTGTAGTCTAAAACACAGAACTATTCAGCTGTGAGAGAGGAAGGGATCCAGTTCATTCTCTTTGCTTACATACGTCAGTTTTAAAACTGTGGAGATGGGTTCTGTGCTAGAGCATGGTGAACAGCCACCTTTCCCAAGGATGAATTGCATATATTTTGCTACTTTGTTGGCTGATGTTACAGTGTTTAATTGATTTATTTGATTGTAGATTGAGGTGGTGCATCAGTACGGAGCTATTTGCTTTAGGGGGTAAAGTGACTGCAGGCAGGATGTGGCATGATTAGGTACCGGTAAGCAGCACTGATGAATAAACATAAAAACATGGAGACAAGACTCTTAAAGATAATGATCACAGAGGGTGGGATTTAGAGAGGTGACCAAATAATACTGAAGATATAGAAACTACTTTTGACATTACCAGTGACTGGAACTTGCTGTAATTTTTAAGATAACCTCAAGCAGAAGTTGCTGTCTGGCTCTTTAATGTAACACCCACTTATTCTCATTTACATAAGCAGGACTGAGACTGAATAGAGTCTGAATCATTATTTTTCAAAAAAATATCTGAGGATCTGTTGTCTGAAGGCATTGAAGCAAGGGCTATTCACCCACAAGCCCAGTGCAGCTACTGAAGTACACTCTGACCTCCAGGCACACTTTCCGTGTCTGTGCCCAGAGAACTGGTGTGGTCATTGTGTTTTTCAGCAAGAGAGAAGAGGTCTATAAATTATCAACATAAATGACTATAGGGTCAAGTTCTGGCCCTACAGAAACTGAATTTTAACCTTCACTTCACAGAAACCAAGTCATGCTGCTGCTTTGTTGTTGCCATTACTGTTCAACACCATAAACCTGAGACTAAATTTTTATGGGATTGCGAGGGGAAGCAGTAAAAATATTTGCAATAAGTGGCCAACACAATGGAAGGAGGGTCTAAACACAGAGGGGTTTTGCCTTTTGTAGGATTGTATTCCTCCCTATTTTACATACATTGTTCTATTTAACTTCAAACAGATCATTCAAGGAAGTTCTGTACTTTTATTGGTTTTATTCAAACAAGGACAAACGTCAATCAACAGACAGCAGGCAGGTCAGCAGAGCTCGTTTGAAATCAGCTGGATTCAAAGGGAGTTTTACTAGTACTTATCTCGTTTTGTTACTACTTTAATTCTAAAGACTTTTGCTGAAGAACAAACATCTACCTATGCTCAATCGGAATGGTTCCTCTTTCACAGTGTTTAGACAGCTCATGGCCAGTAATTTCATGGTCCAAGGCAAGACCTGAAGAGCAGAGTAGACTCTTTGTTCCGTTCCTGTGTGCATGGGGTGAAGTGGGAGGTGGACTAATCAGTATCAAGACCAGAAGTGCACAGTAATTATAAAGGAAGAACATGAACACGTCCAAGACCTTCTGGAGCTTTCCAAACAAAATTCTTCAACTGATTTCAAGTTCAGAGGTGACTCAGGGCTTTAATTTTTCATCTAACATCCTTGGTGAGTAAACCAAGCACCGTGTGCATCCATTCATGTTCCTGGTTACGTGCAGAAGACTGTGAACAGTGGTCACACCCTTGCAGGAGCTAAAAGGACCTTGGTTTTCAGCATGTTTAGAGAGGAGGTAATGCTGTGGAGATTCAAAGGTGATTCCTCAAACATTTTAAATGTATACATTCTGGGAGTCTGTTCTTATGATGTTTTGCTCCATTTCATAATCTTCAATTTCACACTATGGAAGGAATATAGTCTAGAGACATCAAAGAGCCAGAATTGTGGTTGCAGCTATTAGTTCTTAGACTAAAACACCCCAAAGCTAAAATTTAGAGCCAAAAGATTCTAACTCTCCAGCACTCTTCAATAATGGAGTCCAAAAATAGATATTTTAAGTTCTAATATGGATTTGGAAAGCAGCTTATTTAAAAGGAATGTTCTGGCACAATGTGTGCATTTGACTTTTGTTCATTTAAAATTTAAAATGATTTGCAGTTTCTTGAGATTACTTCCTATAAATGGTTATTTGATACATTTTCACAGAATCAAACAACAGTTGAGTATCTCAGGAGAGAAAGAAAATTCCTGTCACCTATTTGACTACCCAAGTCTTTATCAACCAAAAAACCAAACTCAAACCCTGTGAGAACTGAGATTAGCCCCACAGTGGGGCATGCTTGAGGAGAACCTGCCTCCTGGAGTTTTGAAGATTCATCCACTATCCATCATCAGATTAAAGTTTTTCTTTACTTCTAGTGTGTTGAAATATATCACAATAATGGTAGGGGTCCGGAGCAAGCTCATATGCTCTGATAAATGACAAAACTTCCCTGATGTTCAAAGCATTATCAGACTCCATTTCATACATCATCTCTTATAAGTAAAAAATGTGCCAACGTTCCCCACTGTTCTAAATGTCAGCATGCTGGGGGCAAATGCTTTGATTTTTCTGTCAGCAAAGGTGTAAATTATATAGTGTTTAATCATGCTTGGTGAGAGTAATGAACTTTTTTTAAAAGTGTTTCCTTCCAATCGCTCCATCTTCAGTTTTCCTGAAAATGGATAGCATCATTTATACAATCCTGAAAATACCTCCCGCAGCCTGTAGGCTTCCTGATGGTTCAAGGCTGGTGGTAAAGCCCTAAAATGTAAACCATTAGACATCAACGTCGTTTTTATTGAGGAAATCAGGTGTTTGAGCATATAATTTGCAAGTAAACTTTGAAAATCAGAACTCTGATTTTCTGGCACCTCTAGGCATTTATAGAAGAGCCTACTTTACCTGGTATGACACAACCTAAAAACTTGATTTCTAAATAAAGCAGTTGCATTTCCTTGGCCAGATTGTGAGTGGTTGGAAGGTAGGAGTGCTCCACTGGAGTAACTGCAGGTCTGGAGTTTTATATGGCTGGAGAATCTCACCTACACTCACCACCTGCTCTTTCCAAAAGGAAAGCTGCAGGTAAAGGGATGGAGGAGACTTATACAGAGGTTAAAGAATATAAAATTTCAAATACCAAAGATAGTGGAACATACTACTGGCAGTATCTTAGCAACCAGAGAGACTTCAGGAAAAGCTGTACAGGGAAATCAACTGTAGCCCATTTTTAAGACCTCTCTCTTGTTTACATTTTTTATGTGTTTCTGAAAGTGGATTTTTATTTGAAATCAGTATTTGAAAATACAGAATTTTTTATTGAAGGACTTCATTATCTTCAGTTTCTTCTGAGGGGAGTTATATTTTTATACTTGGATCAGTAATCATTAATTTATTAGAGCCATTTCATTAGAACATACCAGCCTTGAGGGCAGATTGGGAGAGTTCTCTCATGGAAGGAGGGGTTGGTGTTGTTCTGGATCGAGAACGCTGCACCCTGTGGGGTCAGTGGTAGAGCCTCTGCCCCTTCAGTGGCACAGAGACAGGGCCTGCATGCCCTGAGAAACAGGAAGGCTTTTTATGTGGTATCTTCAATTTTTTTTTCTGATTAAAGTGGCTTCATGACCATAACTACCATCTAGATTTTTCAGGATTTCTGTGTCACCCGAATATATAGAAAAGGACAGAGGTTTTTTTAGATCATCTGAAATAAAGAGATTTCATAACAGTCAAGGGGCTTATGGCAAAAGTTTTATCACCATGAAGAATTAGTATGACATCACTCCATTTTCAAAACATCAACTTTCCCTTCTGTGCTTTTGATATAAAAATACAGAAATGTTGAAGAAAAATGACATTTGCAGCATTAGTCAATTAGGACAATTGATGCACATAAATGCCAGTACATTAAAGACTCATATTTCCTTTGTTGCTCTTTTATTGTAGGAGTTTCAGCACCTATTGCTTGTTATTATTCCTATCAAAATTAACCTTATTGATAACAACCACAAGCATCGAAAGTTTGAAAATTATTTCATTGAAAATACATCCTTAAATATGTTCTATTTGTTACATGTAATAATGTTTTATTCTCATACTGGAAAGTTGCAAATACCTAAGAAAAAGCAGAAAATAGATTTTAGTGCAAACTAGTTTTGTTTGATAAAAAGCAGATATCCAAAGCCTTTTTGTGGGCAAACATCTGTTTTGCAATTTATTTAGATCTGCTTGCTGTTCAGTGATAAATGAAAATCTTTCTAAATATTGAAAAGAAAGACAAAATTATCCAGAATCCCCTAAATGCTGACATTCAAGAAACATATTTTCTGCTTAATACTCTTTATCTAGCTCTAATCAATTGTCTGTTACAATCGAAAAGATTGTTCCAGGTCATGAAAGGGAAACAGATAATTTATTGTACAGAAACTCTTATTAGCTTGTGTATAGTTCTTTCTTTGTTAAGCCACTATTGGCTCAACTGTGCTAAATAATCACATATTTGGGAAGAGGAAAATGAATAATTTGAATGAAGTTTCTGAAACAAAATCGTACATGTGTAATTTTAAACAATTTTTAGTTAATACTTAAAGACTCTATGTATTGAAAGCCCGTCTGTCACCAACAGTAAGGTCTTGCATGTCTTCTTATCTACTGAAAATTCATCCCTCTCCTGGGCCTTTCATTTTGTTACCCGACTGGGAGCTGCCTCAAGGGAAACTTTTGATCTGTATCTTAAGGTTAAGAAATCTCTTGCTGGCTCCCCGGGCCGTCCTGAGCCAGCCCCCTAAGTACGGTCTCCCCTCAGCTCCGAGGCCCCAGGGTCAAAAAGGTGCCAGCAGCAAAATGGATAATGTGCTGCCAAAATAGAAACAAAGCATGCATTGGAAAATGTCTTTTTCTGCAAAAAAAAAAAGGTTTAATGATCTCTCCCTCTGCAACAGCACTCAAACAAAACCAAAATGCATAAATACCTCGAACCCACCAAGGACGGCTGCCTTGCCAGCTCACATCCCCAGCAGCACCTGGCACTGGCCAGCTCTCCCATAGGAAAATAAATGAGCTGCTTTGGGATCCAGAAGCCGCAGGTGCCACTCAGGGATGCTGACAGAGGAAAATACTTGCCAGGGAATAGGAGCAGTCTCCCCATGGTTGCCCTCCCAGTCTCTAAGAGGAAATAACAGTCTCTTCCTCTACCTGGAACGAGTGACATGAGAAGCACATTTTCACTTGTCAGTGGCTGGGATGCTGGCAGAATTGGGGGGTACTGAGTAGAAAATTTTGCTGTCAAATATGGAGAGAATCCAGATCAGATTTATCAGGAAAAATCCCTACTAATGTCTGACCTTATGAGAACTAAAAGTAATTTTTTAAAGGGAAATCTGAATAGATCACAAAGTGGAAATTTTGAACACAGCTAATGTCAGTAGTTAACGCCTTGGACAATAAACTAGAATTGGCCTCTTGTGCAAAAACAAACATCCCTCAGCACTGCTCCATGTCATGCCAGCCTGGCTGCTGACATCCATGGCATTCAAACTTCTTTAAGTCTTTCCAGTCAATATTAATGAGACTCTAAATACTCCGATTGAACCTGTCAATTAGACTAAATTGACTCGTTTGCTGTCTTTATAGTCTTTTGAAGTGTGATAAGCACCTGCTTTGGTTAAGCTGAGAGGATTTCTTGATTATAGCCTTTGAATCCATTCTGGGAGATGGCTGACATCTCTCTGGTTTGGAAACAACTGAATTAGACTGACTGCTGACAGATTATGCTGCATGAGAAAGTTTATGTGATGGGATACCAGATGATGCCTCAATCCCTTTACCTGAACAGTGAGGGGAACACTGGCTGGAGAAGTTGGTGGGAGAGATAAGAACTGTGTTAATACCTGCAGATCCTGGATGCCAGCAGAGCGTGAGCTGTGCAGTATTGCTGAGATGGTCTTAATAGAGAAGACAAAAATTTTCATTTTAGGTAATCCCGAAGTTCCACGCAGGGCAACAGGCAGGTGAGCAAGGGGTGTCATTCAACCCAGCACATTGATCCAGCACTCTCCGGGAAACTGTGAAGAGTTCTGTTTTTCAGATATTAAGTACGGAGCACTCAAGGTGAGACTCTCAGCCCTGTCATGCAAGATACCAAAGATCTTTTTTAAGAATGGCTATGAAAGGTGGAAATTGGAGTTTTGAATTGTAAAATAATAAGAAGTATTCCCCATTGATTTTTGTACTATACAGGTAGCATTTTTTTTCTTTTTTTTTTCCAGTAGCAATGTCTTTCTGCAAATGGTTGCTGAACCTCCAAAAAACAGATTTTTATCTGTTCACCTATGCTGGGAATGATCCCAGGATTCCCAAAAAGGCAGTCCTAACCAGGCAGTAAAGTGGGCAACAGCGTTACAAATAGCTTCCTGTTGACCAGCAGTAAGTGCTTTTATTTATGGATATTTCTGTGGATGTGTGTCTATATCATGTATACATGTTTATATATGAAGAATGGAGCGAAAGAAAATTGCTGCACGAGGCGGTTTGCTACCCCCAAATAAATGTGAGATAAACCCTTCTGAGCACACAGAGTGCTTTTCCTGGGCTCACACTCAGCCACAGCCCTGCCAGCTGGGTGCTCAAAGTGCCCGTGGCTTCCCGAGCCGGACCCCCTTCAGGGGAGGGAAGGTGAGGACGAGACTTCAGAGGCGAACACGCAGTGGCCACAGACAAGGAAAGAGGCTACAAAGCTTTGCACCTTGCCCTACACATTGACAGGTTTCTCTCTCTGTCACTGTTCCTTGCACAGATGCAGCCCAGATTTATGTAATTTTTTTGAAATTAGGTTTGCCTTCATTAATTTTCAACTTGCAATCCCCATCCACCTCTTTGCCTTTGTCTTCTTGCTTCTTCTTCCTGGATGGTGTCCTTGTGCTTCCTATTTCTGAAGAAGGCATCTAGAAATGAAAAGCAAAACCAGAACAGGGCTGAGCTAATTAGCAGCTGCTCTAAGCTATTCTTTTCCTTGCACAGGAACACATCTACAATCAATGCCAGTTTGGATCACAAAAATGACAGGCCAAAGACTTGAAAGCCCATTGACACTCCCTTTTCAAACTCATCATTTTGCTTCAGCGCAGTCCCACTGAGAGACATTTCCCAGCTCCATGGGTTCCTGCCTGCAGGAAAATTGTTAGAAACACATTTCTCACCAATTCCTAGCAAGTGAAATCACCTTGTAAACACTCCGAGTCAGTGCAGCATCATTACTGTTTCAGAACAGGGAAGAAAAAAAATCAGGAAATTTTTTTAAGGAAAGGGGAAAAAAATAAAAATAAAGGGAAAAATTAAAAGGAATTTTGCTCTTTTCCTCCTTTTCACTGTCATAAAGCTCTAATTTTACCTATCATGGTTCCAGCTACTGGGAAGGAGTCAGAAAAAATGATGCTTTTTCTGGTTAAGGATCCATATTTTCAGCATTGACTCATCAGTCCTGGGTGCACAAGCACATAAAGAACACACATATGTTTGTGTTACACAGATGGGGTTTGTGTGGGTTCACAAGTGCTCTGACTGCGTGTGGAAGAGGTTCCAAAGATGCACTCCACCTCAGCTGTTTTGCACTTCAGTGTTAGCAGGAAAACAAGAATCAGCTACATCTGTAATAAAAGCAGTTTAGATTCAAAGTTGTAAAATTTATTCTGTTTTCTGGATCACTCCATGTTGTTGCACATGCAAATATATGAATTGGCTCTGATTTCCATGAGAACAACATGGGAAGATTTTCATTGGCTTTATGAACTAAATCACAACTGGCAGAAAATATAATTTGAACTTGCTTTCTGTTTATAACAAATCTACAGTGATTTTGCAGGAAGGGAAAAAAGCCTCTGTCAAAATGAAAGCAGGATGTTTGGTTGAACACACAGCATCCACATTATGAGCTCTCATTTGTTTACCAGACAGGTATGACAGTGTCACCTAGCAACATTTGAAGGGCATTCAGACCTGACAGTGCTGAACTCCACAGAAAAGCCTATAAAAACATTCATTTACTAATTCACACTTTTTATAAATGTGTCAAAAGCATCACATTTGACACTACAAATGTACAGGAGGAAAGGAATCAAAAAATAATGGTGATGCTGGCAGTTATGCAGTGGGAGGATTAAAATTAGTAATCATGGAATGCTTTAACCCTGGGAAGCAAAGGAGTGCACTTCCAATGTCTCTGCTCTGAAAACGTGTATGCACACGCCTAAGATTTATATACAGGTATCTATGCGTGTATCTATGTTCATTATTTTAGGTAAGTTCCATGTTTTTCCAGATTCCTATATTAACAAAAGGAAAGATTAAATTTCTTACATTTTGTCCAAATATTTAATACTTCCTTATATATACAATTCCTTATTCTTCAGTAAGTCCATACTGAACTGAAGTTCAAGGCATGGAGCACGAGGGAAGGCTGTAAATTTGAAATCCAGTAACTTCCCACAGTATTGCCACTGCAAGGGAGGATGAAGATAAATCTCTGTGTGTAGAGGAGTACAACCAAAAGGAACAGGCATGGTGGTCCTCAAAATTTTGGCTGATTTTGGCTGCTGGATCAACTATTTTGAAGATCATGTCAACCGCCCAGCCTATAGTCTATGAAATTTAACTATGAAAAACCAGAATTAATGAAAGCTGATTGAGGCCTATAATAATTAGTAATAGGGTATTTTGAGTAGACCTTCATGAGGGAGGTGCAGGCCTTCCCCTGCACAACTGATATTACAAAGTGTCATTTGCAGTGATTTTCTAGGTTACACTTTAATTATTTAAAGCTTTCAGTGAAGGAAAAAAAAGGGAACTGTCAAGAATTTTCAGACTCGTAATGCACCAGGGCATTTGCTAGAAGTAAGGGAAACAGAAGTTCTAGAAAAAGAGAGGAGTAGGTGCACATTGCATTGCAGTGTCTGGCTATTCGTGATTCCCGTTCACCCTCACAGTTGTCTGCAGCTCTCCCCTGCACTCTGGTTTTCCCTGAGTTTACACTTGCAGCCGTTCTTCACCCTCCAGGTCACACAGAGGGACTGCTCCAAGGTGGGGGAAAGAACCGGTGCTAATGGGATCTGTCTGCAGGCGATACCTAAATAGATCGAAGAATTCTACAGTGCTTTAAATCAAATCTGAGCCTGAAAAAGAGGAATAAGTTTGAGTGTTGGGGTAAAAAAACCCAAACATTTTAATGGCAGCAAGAGTGGAAAAAATATTTTACAATAATTCTTTAATGGCTCTACCCCAAAACTTTTCCTCTGTGTCCTTCTTCCCATCTCCTGTGACCCTTGGGCTTAACCTGCATTCCAGCTGGGAAACAGCAGGTTGGATACCTGGCTGCTCAAAACCAGTGTCGCTCCTCCAGGCTCCGAGGACCCATCATTTCTCCACTCTGTGGGCACAAGGGATAATTTTGCTGCCTTTTTTTTTCTTCCTTTCTTTTTTTTTAATAGCATATTCCCAATTGATATAGGAGCAAACAGCAAACATCTGCCATGTTTGCCCTTGCCTGGCGTGGTCCTGGTTTGTCATGGGGGGAAAGGAAAAGAGACAAGCAGGGCAGCCCACCCCCACCTACACACCAAAAGACAGACAGGTGTCCAAGCTTTATTTCTGTTAGATTTGATTTCTTGATCCTCATGCTTTGTACATCTAAGGGCCAGGGCAAGTGTCACTGACTACTTCTGCACAAAACAACTTCTTTCTATACATTGATAAGCACAGGTGCCACAAACGTTTTTCCCCTCCCAACTGACTGTCAGAGGAAAAGACTCTCAATTTTCTTGACAAATTTGTCAGTGGAGGCAGCCAAAAAGTCTGGCCATGGAGGGCAAAGGACAAAACAGAAAAATAACATGATGATGCTTTTCTACTGCTTCTGTTTTCTTCAGTCTGATTGCAGCCAGATAACCTAAAAGCCTGGCTGGCAGTCAGGTCCAGGGTGCTCAGCTGGATGTGCGGCAATGGATGGCTGCTTTTGGTGCCTACTGACCCAGGACAGATATTTTGCTAAATGTCATTGACATCTAGTCCTCTTTCAGCAGCCTGAAATAAATCTCAAATGTCATCATTTCTGCTCCAGAATTCCTAGTGCAGACCCATTCTTCTCATGCAGGGCTAAGAGCAACTCACCCATGCCCTGGTCTGCACGGCCCCAGGGAGCCTTAGCACCAGAAGAAAAAGAAAAAGAAAGGACAGACTAAGGAGCCGATTCCCCAGTGGGGGAAAAGCACTCTGTGTTTTGCAGCGCGGTCAGTGGGACGCAGGACTCGGATGTGCCCCAGAAGGTCTGTGCAGGCTGTGCTGAACGCACCTGGGAGCCTGCCCAAGCTCATGGCAGGACATTTCCAGAGCAAACTGCCTCGGGCAGCAGCCTGAGGAGTCACAGAAAGTCCAGCAATTCCGGACAGGCTCTGTGGGGGCCAATTTGATTGAGAACATTTGTAACCCCATGGGGCTGGTCACTCCCCAGGCAGGAACAATCTGGCTGGCACCATCAGACTTGCAGGGGAGCAGCTCTCACACAACAAACGTAATTGAGGACACTGATTATTGCTTGAGTCCTCTGTAATTTTCATTTCTACCTTCATCAACATCTCTTACCGTGGCTGAGCCATGGGCAGGGCTGAGGTAACCCAAGCAGCAGTGAGCTGCTGGACAGAAAACCTGCAGGCACTCCTGCCTGCGAGCCTGCGAAATGGGGTGAGAGTGGCATTGTTTAGAGGCTGTCCAGTGCAAGATAAAAACACTGAAGCAGTGGTTGAGTATGAAATTTTTACCCCTCAATACCATTTATGTCAAAAGGTCTGGCATCAGCATCTACACATTTATTTATGTTGCAACATCTCCATGGCCTCACAAAACAAAAATTTTACTGACCAATATTTCTCTTATGCTGCCTATATCTATATAAAACAAAAATAAACATACATACATACATATATATATATATGTATATACATATATATATGTGTGTGTATATAATAAATGATGATAATTAAAATCTAATTCTGGCCTTGCTGCCACCAGTCAGAACATTTTCTGCTCCACGGACTAATATGAAACCAAACCAGGTCCGTGAGGATATTTGTAATCCTAACAACGTTTCTTCTCTCCCTGGTCTTTCCTCAGCTCCTTTCCATGACTGATATTTTTCATGACAGAACATAAGCAACTTGTTTTCTGCTAAATTCACTGAGCAATGTAGATTGCACTGTAAAGAAATGAACAGAAAAAAGCCTTGCTGCCTGAAAACCTGTAGCATGGGTCAGGCCGGCTAGGCTGAGGAGCCCAAAGGAGAGCCAAATAAAAGACCACACAGAGACAGCAGACGGAGAGGGCAAAAAGAGAGAGAGAGGGCAGAACCCTCTGCCTTTATTTATATGTTTTTACAAATCACCGTGGATTGGAGGTAGAAATCACCACCTCTCAATTCCACTGGTCAAAGCATCAATCTATCATATTTCTCCACCCAGGGTAATAGAATGATAACAACACAGACAGTTAACAAAACATAGATAGTTGTCAAGAAACCATGGCCATGTTTACAGAAGAATGTGTGAGAAAGTATCACAGCAAAGAGAAACATTGAGAAACTGCAAAACTCAGGACAACAAAAACCAAGTGTGATAAAAAGTAAAGTAACACCCCTCAACAGCAGCTGTTCCCACAGGACAGAGTGTGTCCTGTTACCTTTCCAGGCTTTCTGTGAGGAGGAGAGGAGAGGGCATCAGAGCAAAGGGCTTTCCAACACTCAGCAGCAGAGGGCTCCCCTTGGGATGACCAAGAACATAACATACCATCCAGCAAAAGAAACAGTAGTAACAGTTTATTTGTAGAATTTTTTTCTGACTAATTAATCACTGGGGGAATCTATCAGTATGGCATTTGATCTGCCTTTCTAGAGTTTTTGGTTTCACCTTTTATCAGTAGTAAAAACTGTCTCTGCCTTTCTATTTTTTAGAACTTCTCTTTTAATTTCAGCACTACTTTCACTAACAAATAAAATACAACTTTCTACTTCTTTCATGGTTACTTTGCTTCACATCTGCTGAATAAAAGTGACACTGAAGCAAAACTGTAATCCCAGTGGAGGTTTGGACCTCTTCATCAGAGGGAAGATCCCATTTAGGAGACAGATGGAAATAAATTCACAATTCATGGGCTGGTGAGGTTCAGATTAATGCTTTCTCCCGTGGTTATGTCCCAGCACCAGGTACTTGCATTTCATCTCACTGACAGACGGAAAGTGGTAAGCATGCAAAAAAAATTCAGCATTGCTGCTGGATGGGAAACAAGATGGAACCCCCTGGAAGGTGCCTGGTTGACCACACAGGGAGGCACTTGTGAGCTTATGTGCACCAGGCACAGGAGTGGAGATGTCTGGAAGACACAGGAAACATAACACACCTTTGTCTCCAGGCATTGTGCGTGCAACTGCAACAGAAAATTAATTTCTGTCTTAAATGGTTAAAAAAAATCAAATGAATGCAAATTATGTAATTTAGATGACTGACAGCTGCAATGGGCTGTAGAAATATACTCTGCCAGCTTAAGTAGGATTGGGAATGCAATCATCTCTCAGAGCTGAAGAAAGAACTCACAAGTGAGGTTAAAAGAACTGAGACGATAAAAGCTCCCTCTGATTATCCACAGACTAACAATGACAGGGCTTGATGGGTTTTCCAAAAGAAACCTCCTCTTGATATGTCCCAAGTTCTGCTCCTAAAAGCTAGGCTGGATTGTAGGCATCTAGTGACTTAGATCAATTCACAATTCCTGATAAATCTGTATGTAGTGGTGGAAAATGGTAATTCCCTTCTACCCCACCCAAAATCAGCATCCATGGTCTGGGGGGTCCTGCCTGCAAGCTGATTGAAAGGGTCTGCCAACATGCTGGCATTGCATTTCCACCCAGAGCTATGAGGCTGGGCTGCAGTTGCAATCAGGTTACAGAAGCAGAGGAGAGAGACTCTGGTGAAATTCCCCACAGCAGGAGTTTCTCCTCTCAGCTGTTGTTGCTCTTACACTCCTGTCTGATCCTCCTCTGGGCACACAGCTGCTTTAAGCTGCCAGTGACAACCAAGGTCATCCTTTGCCACTGACTTGAAGTGGTTTTCCTGTGCTTACTCAGTCCCCTGAGCATGTGAGTCACACTGTGGGTGGTTTAAGCTCCTGCAAAACACTGCAGGATGAGCAGCTCCCATCTCTCGCCACCTTCCCCTATGAACCTTGAGGCCTGGGGCTTTGGGGAACACCACACCTCCCAGGAGGCTGCAACAAGCCCTGGGGTTCAGCACAAGGAGAGGCGGAAGTGAAGGATGCTCTTCAAGGCATTGGCGCAGGTGGGAGAAGAGGGGAGGGGGAAAGAGGGATACGGAATGTAACATCAGCTCAAAAGAGGTGAATATAACCGTGTGCTGTGACCAAACCTCCTGTTCTTGCAGAGAAGACTCCTGCTGTGGTCTGTGTTGGGTAACTTCTGGAGATGGAAAGCTGTAGGAGAATAGTATTTTATGCCAGAGAGGAATTACATCTTTAGACACTGTGTTCCCCACGTACCATACATGATGAGGTCTATTCCATGTGTCATTCAGGGCAGTGACCACCATTCCCTGAAGACATCATGTGAATAGTGATGTTGACGGATGATCTACATGACACTTCTCCAATTCTAACATCTCAGTATGGAGTTCAACTGAAGCACCATCCTGTATTTTACAGGTCCCATACCTGAGCAGAAGGACAGGTCCCATTCCAGAGTAGAGGACACCACCTTCCCCCAGCTCACACAACAACAGTTTCCCTGGGGTTTTGTAACAGAGTAAGAAAAACACTTTAAAGAAAACATTCTATTGACATATCTTGCACAAAAATAAGCTACCGTTTTGATGTTGTTTAATTAGTTAGTTGCAGGATTTCTATACCAGTTTGTAATGTTGGGATGGGGCCTTTTACAACAGTGCACATACCAATGATAAATTGTGCAAGAGGCATGTTGTTACTTATTATAATATTGTAAGTGAAGAGGAAAAACTCTGCTTTGCTTTTAAGTTTATTCCAAGCAGACAACAGAATAAAAATTTACTTTTCCTTTAAGTAAATACCATTTGTAATATATTTCTATACCACAGCAGAGTGGAAAGCCTCTCTACAGCTTGCTATGCTTCTGCATTACATTTTTATGAGAGAAAGCTTCTCAATAGAGATAAATCGCAGAGATTGTTGGTTGCAGCGTGGCTGTAACAGAAGAGTCTCCAGGTGCTGCAGTCACCTTATCAGGTGTGTTTCAGGCTAGAGGCGCTCCTGGCCTGATGGAAGGAGTGCATAACAAATGTCTTACCTGGAACCCCTGCCTGCGTCACTGGGCGACAAGCACTGGGAACTGGCACCCCGTGGGGCACACAGGGAACCACAGAATGACTTGCTCAACCACACACGTGCCAGTTTTATCATTATTTGAGTAAAGTGAAAGCAGTGAACACTGCAGGAAGCAGCTAACAGCACCTACTGCTTTTTTAAAATAAGAGTCTTTCAACACTCTACACAACAAGGGAGGCTTTGCATTTCGTTAAAATATTAAGTTCAAGTGAATAACCCCTAATACTGGCCAATTTATTTTCCAATTCCCGTTTTGTGTTTCCAAAGCATAAAAGTCATCAGTGTAAATGCCTAATGCCCGAGGAATCAGGCCACACTTGTCACTGTTTACTGATGTACAATTCGCATGTACGACTTTACCGCCAGTAGCAGGGCTGAGCCATGTGAAGCACCAGGTTTAGTTCCATGTCAGATCTCGGCAAGTCATTGCCCTGGGACCAGCAGCTGCCGGGAGGGGGCTGAGCAGCTCCCGGGCACTCTTGGCACCAGGGTTTCCCAGTACCAGAAGCCTTTAAGCTCAGCCCAAAGGCAGGTAAGCAGGACATGCTGGGGTGTGGCAGGCGGCTGAACGGCCCCTCTGTCAATGAGTGTGAGACCTTCGTCCTTCAGCCATGGCAATCAAGCCCTGGTACTGCGTTGCTACCCCCAGCACTCCGCAGGCTGAGCTTTGGCAGGACTGGAAGCCCCCTTGCCCTCACCAGCGACTCAGGCAGGTAAAGATTCCTCCGTCTGGTTTCACCTGAGCTGTATTTATCAGAAGCAAAACTGCTGAAAATGAGTCCTCTCTACTCCCCCTCCCCGCCTTTGCAGGGCAATAGGAAACCTTCCCCTGCTTCTTTTTAATGGGGAGTTTTACATCTAAGGCCCCAGATCCATTATTCCTTCTGAAGTGGTTTCTGAAATGCACCCAAAGCCATGTCTGAAGCCTGGTGACAGATGAAAGTGCTCTGTGCTCCCGCACGTCGGACACTGGGGGGAGACAAGTGGCTGTAATTGCCTCCTGTTGCAGCTGTAGTAGCAGCACATCTCTAAACCAAGCAGAATCAAAACCCGGAAATATATTTCTTAATAATGTTTATTTCATCTTTCCTCCTTAGTTTTTGTTCTCGGGGAAGAAGTGGGAGGAATGGAAGGAAATTATGCTCTCACTCAGGGTAAATCATTTCAATTTGTTTTAATGAGCTGCCTCTGAAATCTTGGAGGTGTTGGCAGTGCCTTGGGAGCATCAGAGCTCCAGTCAGTGTGGCTGAGGCACACGTGGACATTCCTCCTCCCAGGGTCCCCCATCTCCAAGCCACAGAGATCTCCGTGCCAAGCACAAGCACCCCAGCCAGCCTCAGCGCTGCTGCAGGGTCCCACGTGTGGAGCAAATTCTCTGCTGGCCAACGCCAGCCTGGGGACCATGGGACACTGCCTTCATTGGCATTCAGGGACACTGCCTTCATTGGCATTCACCTATCATTATCTTCTCCTGGAGGTCAGCCCTTCTGAATTGCCACACAGCAACCTGCAGGCAAAATAATTAGTTCACAGATATTTTCTTTTTATTTCAAGAAATCTTGTAGGATTCCAGATAGCTCTACATTTTTTCATCTTATTAATTTTGTTCTGCTTAAATGAAAGGTAATACATTAGAGAGTGCTGTAAGACTCAGAGAAAATTAGGTTCTGTAACTTCTTTTTTATTTATTTAGCATGATATCAATGTTGTTTCTTTATCATTCTTCAGGTACATTGTGCTGAAGAATAAATTAAACTGTCTATTCAACAAAGAGGAGTTGATTTTTCTACTGCTAATTTTCTCTCTTGTTCTCAATTCTCACTCTATTATTGGGGGAAGACTAACAAGCTCAGCTGAAGCCGGAGGAGCCCTTCCAGCTCTGCACATCACGCCGTGCCATCCCTCACACGATCCAAGTGGTCCATCTATTGGGCTCTGCTCGACACAGCAAGAGCCAAAGTCAGAAGTACAATGATGTTTTTTCTTTACATAATTACTTCCTGCTGTTGACAAATAGAATGACAGCTGTGCATTTTTTAGGGTGAGATTTGTTCAGAAGTCAAAGTCAAGTAAATCATTTCCCTGGGTGTTTTTTCCCCTCCTCTTCTTCTGCTGCATGCTCTGCTCCCACAGGCCCGGCTGTACAGAGCTCCCGGGAAGCAGCCGGGCTGGCTGGAGCTGCAGATGGGCCCCAGTGCCAAATCCCGATGGTTCCTATCATGTCTTGAATTGCTTCCACTGCTAAGTGGGCTTATTTTACATAAATTGTGATAAGAAGACCCAGAAGAGACCTCTATACTCCCAAAACTGAGAGAAAGTAAGAAAGAAGGAGAAGCGGGAGAGTAGCTGGAGGCAGAGCTACCTCTTGGGAAAGCCAGCAAGGCTGTAGGGTTTGGTGGGTTATGGTCCCTTCTGGATTTATGATTGGCAGTGCCCAGCACAGAGGGATGACGAGCACTCAGCCACTCTGGCTGCGACTCACAGGAAAATCCCAGGGTTCCTGCCAGGCTGGGTTTCTGCTGGAAGAATCCAGCAAGCAAAAACGGGAACCAGCAAGGAGCAGGGTTTGGGGTACAGCTGAAATGTCCCTTCTCTGCTCTTCCTTGTGGCTGAGCAGAGGAACAGGCTGAACAATCTCACCCCTCTGTCCCGCTTCCCCCAGTCACGCTGGAACCAGTGTGACCAGTGCACAAGAACACTCTCAGGCCCCTGACTCACCTGCAAAGCACAGAAATACCAAAAACTCCAAGAAAATCCCCCTCTGCCTCTTAGAGTTCAGCGTCAGCAGAGTAGGTCTTCCAGAAACCACTGTTTGTGGAGAAGGCAGAAGCAAAGGTGATTTGCTCAGGGTCGCCAGCCCAAAGCTTACTGGTGGTTGCAACCACCACAAATTTCATGTGCTATCTGTCATTTTACGGCTTCATTTTACCCAGTGGGCAGCGAGGGCAGCAGGGCCTCGCATCTCCCACAAAGGCACGAAAAGAAGCTGGGTGTGCTCAGGGCCAGGCTGCTGTTTGCTGCCCACACAAGGATGTAGGATGCTGGCTAAGACCAAGGCACACAGCAAAGAGTGTAAATCCCAGGGAGCAGGGGCAGCAAGACATACGGACACCTGTGTGCTTGTACACCTGCGGGGAGCCTCTCCCTGTGCACTGAAGCTCACGAGCAGGTCTGTCCCATGGCAGAGCACTGCAATCTGTAACTGTGGAAGTAACTAATCCTGACCTGAGATGAGCAATTGCTGAAAGGCACCCAGGTTCAGCCCTGAGCTGTTTGTGTTCATCTCAGTTAGGCAGAAAAGTCTATACTCAGTATAGAGTAGCTTTCTATTTTATATGTGTAAGGGCAAGGAAGGAGTCAAGTAAATGTGTGGGTGACACTGATGAGAGAAAGCACGGAGTACCCGGACACAAAAGTCCTTTTAATTTTTTTAATAGAAAGAGAGATAGGATGATATCAGGGCTCCTGCATATTTCAAGAATCTGCCTTTATTGGGTGCTGTGGTGCTGTTCCAGGAGCACTGGAGACAACAGAAGGGGCTATGAAGGTCTCACCAACCTGGAACCTTCAGGGCATCATTCCAGCATCAAGCTGGAGGAGACATGGTGTCTAACTGTGAAACCAGAGGAATGAAAAGAAGATTGGGGCTGGGGAGAGGGACTGGAGCACAAAGCAAGGTAGCAAACAAACCTGAATTGCTGAGGAAGGAAGGAAAGGAGGAAGAGGAGCAGCCAGGTTTTTCTCAGCCCAAGATAAATGATACCAGGAAATTTTTCCCAGGGCATAGAAATACAGGGGAGAAACTCTTTCTGTATTTGTGAGTGTTTACATGTCCTTTGGGGCATAAATGCAGCTAGAAATTGCATTAAAAGTTAGTGATTTTCAGTATGACTTATCCTGCTTCTTCTTCACACCTACTGGCCTGAAAATGGCAGTTCACCTGTTCAGATTTCATTAACTTTGGAGGTTATCAGGTGCGTGCTTGTATAAAAGTGATAAAAGACTTCAATGCTGTTAAAAAAATCCTTAAATTTCCTTTTATTTTCTTTTTTTAAATGACAACAAAACTGTGAACACAGGTAGGAAAATAATTGATTCATTCTAGGAAACTGTCAAGTGGGAAAAATGTTGTAGGCTCAACAACCCCATTAATGCTATGAGGAGATGTTAGACAGTAGATTTATGTAGCAGCACCGGCGCAGCATAAGATAGATATGACGGAAATTAAGACAACAAAATCCTGTGCAAACACTCAAAATTTTTTTCCTTTTAGAATTAGTGTGGAAACCCAGCAGCTCACAGAGGGATACGGGGCAGGTCCAGGTCCACCTAGACAGAGAGCCCCGTCAGCAGTAATTCCCCCCCAGGAAGGGTTTTTGGCAGCACAGCTGCAGGTGGCAAAAAAGGGCAGAGTCATCTCATCCCAAAGATGAGAATTGGGTCCCTATAGCCGTGGTCCTTTGTGAATCTCAGCATGAACACCCCAAAAAAGCCACATTCTAGTTGTTATCCAGTACCTGTAACAAGGCTTAGTGAGTTGTGGTACTTTTCAAAGATGATCTCTGTGTGCTGACTGTGGTGCTCCCAGAGGAGCTGGTTTCAGTGAGGAGCTCCTTCCCTCTCCCTTCCCCTCAACTCTGTGTCCTTTATCATGAACTGCATGGTATCCTGCCCTAGTCCTGTTCAGGGAAAAGCCACTTTGTACACCCAGCTGTGGATAAGCCCACTGAAGAGTATCTGCCACGTCAGTCTTAGCTAAAGCGCCGTGACAGAAAACTAGACTTTTCTGTAATAGCCTGAGGTTTTTACTTTTAATCAGAAACAAAACAAACCCCCTGAAATGCATCAATTTCCCATTAGAACCGAAGATGTACTGACATCCTATGATATTGCCTTTACATTTCACTGTTCCACTGACATTTCAGGAGTTTAAAATGAAAAATCAGCTTTCAAAAAGCAGGATTTTCATGATTAGAAATCTTGTTGAAACTGTAATGGAAAGATCAGAACAATATCATTAGTCTTCATTAAAAAAAATAAATGTTTTTTCTATTCCCTTAACATACAATCATATATTATAACTATTAATATTGCAGAGATGTTTCTTTTTTCCCAGCATTTAATACATAAAGCTGAAAACTTCCTTGCATGAAAAACAACTTATGATCTCTAGAATGACATGTAGTTCATCTTTTTTATGTTCATTAATTTTCTGTAAATAGAGCACAGTCTCTTTGCATTGTTTGCACTAATGGAGAGCTCAGAGCAGTTTACCATGTTGCTACTTATCATTCATTTGGGTGATAATTTTAAGAAGCTTTTAAATTAAAATGATAAAAATGGTTAGGGGGAAAGTTACAGCCTTTCAGAATGTTTCAAGCATGATAGAGTATCCCAGCAAAAAAGATGGTTCTCATTTAAGAAATGAGTCAGAGCTGGCTGCACCTCCACCAGTTGCATCTCAAACAGTTTTTTAAGCCCCTACTTTGCTTTAGGCATCTTGCCCAAATCCATTTTGGAGCATAACTGAACCAGCCTCCTGCCCAGGGCTCAGCCTCATCCAGCTGCTCCCAGGACACCTGACAGCACAGGGAGTTGCTGCACCCTGGTTCCTGGGCTGTCACAAGTGACCCACCACGGTTTGGGGACTGCCACCAGCACAGGGGTGGGTGACACCTCCGGCTAAACCCCCCGCAGCCCTCAGCCTGTCTCAGGGCAGGAGCCAGAGTAGAGGAGTGGGTACAAGGTGCAGATCCTGGCACACTTGGTACAACATTTGCAACCTCTTCTATACAGGCCCTGCCCATCAAAAATGCCTGAGTTTGTGATGAGAACATTGCAACCAGTGTACTGAGGGAAGAAAGTACTCATGTTTCTTTGGCTACCACCCTTCTGGGTGCTCATAGACACCTCCCAGCTGTCTGTGTAATACAGGAACTCTTCACCACATCCCGACACCCATGGGAGATCCTCTGTCCCACACAGTTCTGCTGGCAGGCAGCAGCTGGGACAGTGGCTCTGGGACTGCTCCTCTGGAGAGCTGCTTTTTATTCTAAAAAAAGTGACTTCTATGTTTCTGGCAGTAATGAAATTCATTTGTGTATCTATCTAGGTGCATAACATATCAGCCAGGTACATTTTCAAAACAAAACTTTGCTTAAAAAGAAGGAAGTAGAGATGAAATCAGTTCCCAGCACACATCCAGGCAGGTGAGCCTGTTCTGCCATGGCAGGAGCAAAGCCATGGCTTCAATAGGGTGACCTAGATTAGAAGTACTTTTTTGTTTCGTTGCGGTGTTTTTGGAGATCTGTGATACACGGTATCAGTGTGATGTGTTAAGTCTTTCAGCAGTATCGCTGTTCCTGCAAGGGCTTTGGTTGCCTGCTAGAAGGATTTGGGATGGGTAAGGAAAACCTCACCAGCTCTGGGGAATGATTTAATTTCCTCTCAATAATCTAGTTAGAGTCTCTGAGTCAAGAAGGATGAGGAAGGCAAAAACTACCCAGAACAGTTGCCCATGGGGCAGCTCATCTGGAGGGACCCCAAAAGCCTGGCTGACTTAGCCAGAGACACGGTAGGTCTAAAAAACAAAACATAAAGCAGCCAATGCTCCCCCTGCCCCTCTGACCAGTCTCTCCAAGCCATCCCAATGCGAATGCATCAGAAACACAACTGCATGTGGTAGCACAACTTTGCTACTGAAACCAAACCAGCTGCCCCCAGCTGAGATACAGAAGTGAACAACTCAACCTTGCCAACAAGCCCAGCCCTGGACTCTCCTCACTGGAAGGCACAGTGCCGGACTCCAGCAGGCTGATGGCCACCATGCAGAGGAAAGCAGTGCCAAACCCTACTGCATTTAACTTGACTCCTCTGCATCACTCAATATACTTTACATATTCATTTTTCCTGGCTTTCCTGCCCATTAACCAAGACACCTTTTTCTTGTGGTCACCAGGATTACTCATCCAAATGTCTATCAGCACTTGTTATCTCATTACCATGCTTGTATTGTTATTATTGCAGTGTATCTTAGCAATTACTTGACAACAAATAAGACAACTGCAGCAGACAACACAAACAAGTTTCATTTAACAAACTATCTTTTGTTTTCCTTGTATCTTTGTTTTCCTTTTTTTCCCTGTTAATAGAGTCAAGACAACTGCAATTTCCTCTGGGTAATAGGCTTGCTTTGACTAAAATTCTCAAGCCTCTATGTTGAAAAATTTGATAATAAACATCTTTAAAAATATCCACCTAGTCAGCAGCATGTTCCCCTGTTATCTGTAGATTCTGGAAGAAGATCTTGTGATCCTGAAACAGCTAACAGCAAACACCCTGCAGTCATCTGTGGAAAACCCTATATATCTAGGCTAGATTCCAAAACAATACGGCATTCCAGCATCTGGATGGGGAGGATGCTTCCATGTATTATGTAGTCAGTCAGGCACTACCATAAACTATAAACCTAATGGAAATTTAATACAGAGTCATTATGATAACTGCTATTCTGTGAGCTGGGCAGACACAGTGGACTTGGTCACAATTTCCCATTTTATCAGGAAACAAGGACACTATCTTCAGACTAAAAGCAGTTCAGAATTTATTATCCAACATCTCTAAATCCAGTTCCTTTCATTCCTCCTTTCAGCACATTTAATGGTGTGTTTCCATAGAAAAATGCAGAAGATACTTCTCAGCAGTAAGACAGTGAGAAAAACTGAATGTTATTTGGTATCAGTTGTAAATAGAGCTCATCATAAAGCACTCAGGAGTGGGTTTTGCTCGCAGTATTAGATTTGGGCAATGACATATGGCATACCAAGTGATTAAGGCTGTAAACTGTACCGTATGACAGTTGGTCATAATGAAATTCTTGAGAATTTTGCAATTAATGGGAGAATTGCGCCTCTCATAATCTATTTAAGTAGAATCTATCATGCGTCACGATCAGGTCTGCAACAAACAAGCTGTCCAGGTGACCTGGGGTGATTTCATGCTCTCTATTTCCCTGTCATCTGCTTATGCCCAGGAATGGTTCGTGTAACTTTAAGGTGGGAAGGGACACAGCCAGGGAACTCCTGCAGGGTTTGGTTTGAAACTCCTCGAGATACTGCATTAGCGCTCAGGGTGAGTTTACATTCCTCACTCGCTGGCAGCCTGTTAGCCAGGAAAGGAGTTGGGGTTTTTTCCCTCTCTCTGTGACTGTGGCTTTTTTTTGCTTCTTCTTTTTGGACTGTTTAGCTTGGGGTTTTTTCCGTCCGACAATCAGACCATCTCCAGGGGAGACGTTCCAGCAGGAATGGACAGAAGCTGCTGGACTCCCTGGCCCAGCCCAGCCCAAACTTCAGGAGAAGCAAAGCCAGAGAAAGAAGGGGCTCTAAATTCCACCATCTTCTCCACAACAGAGAAGGTTTATCATCTAACATTATTGATTTTCTTTTCCGTGCCTGCGTGCACCTTGCTTGTTGAATAAACAGGGTTTTTTTCCACTTTCCTCCAAGAAAATTCCTTTTGAACCTTGGCTGGGGGAGGGGCTGAAATTCTGCCTTTTAGAGGAGACACCCTTTCGGGAAGTTTCCCATTTTTGTTTCAGCCTGGGACACCAGGCTCTTGTGTGCCCACGGAACCCAGAATTCCCAGGCACAGGGTCCCTCCTCTTGACGGCCCAGGAGGAGGCAGAGGCAATGGGCAGAGAAAGCCAAATTCTGGAGCTGAGCAGGGGGAGTGCCCCACGCGCCCTTTCAGCCCCAGAGCCCCCAGCAGAGTGTTTGTTTTGTACAGAGGGCGTTTGTCATCCTGGCTTTGTGCGCTTAAAATTCTGTGCGAATACCTCCATCCCTGGGACCCCGCTCAGCCACATCCTGCTCTTTCATTGCACCAGCAGCTTATAAATCCCTGAAAATAAGGGATTTTAATGAGAGTGCTGATTCAGCCTGAACTTTGCTGTACCAGCACAGAGCACATTGAAAGGATAAAATAAAAAGACTACAAACTCTCCAGCTCCATGTGCCTGATGGTTTTCTCTAGGGAAAAACCTGGCAAGCTCTCTGACAATGTACATCCAGAGAAGATTTCAGTTTTCTTGTGTGCTGTGCATGCCAATGAGCTCTGGAATAAACAATCCATGCGCCAAAGTAGTGTATTATTTATGCACCAGCACATTCATCAATATAAAAAACCAGCCCTAAATTAAAAAAAACAAGTATCAATATTGCCTACGTGCTGCCTCACACAGAGAAAGCTTGAGGGAAGAAGGCAGAATTTCAGTAATAAGGGCTCTTTTCTTCCTATCAATATAAACAGAAAGCCTGTGCCACTGGAGTACATGTTTATGTTAGCAAATACCCTGAGGTGTTTCACAGAAATCAATCTGCACAGAAAAATTATCTAAGATAATAAAAATTCAGCAGCTCCCCAACTCAAGGCCAGGCCTTTCAGCATGTTTGGGGTGAGAAGAATAAGAAGTCAACTCTTTTAATTTTTCGGTGTGGCCCTCATGAAATGACGTCCTGTGAGCCCTGAATGCCACCCTGGTTACACCTTGGCTCGATTAAATTCAAGGACAGGAGGAGTTGCAGTAGGGAAAGCGAGTGGAATTGGCTGCAAGCTGCAAGAATACGTGTTTAGAGAAAAATTCTGCAAGAGTGTGAGCAGGGACGGAGCAACTCATTCAGAAATCAAATGACTTGGTAGGTAATTTTCCAGTACCTGTGGTTCCTTAATTTGTTGCAGCACAGCCAGGCCAGAGCTTGGCATCTTGGACAGAAATGTTATCCCTGGCTCTGTGCCATGAGGGGCTTCATGCCCTGCAGTAAATACAGAGCACAGAATTATGGTTTCTCTGTAAAATTGAGCAAGGTAAAACTTTTGACACTGAAAACCCAGTCAATGAATGCAGCGAGGGGTTGTCTGTGGTGATGGTAATTTGTGTGGCTCTTTTGCATCTTAGGCAGGGGTCTGGTCAAAGCAAGTAAAGAAGTCAGCCAGCCTTAAATTTTTCTGCCAAAAAAAAAAAAAATCAAAGCTGCTCTAATTTTCACCTAAAGCTCTTGGGCTCCCATCACTCTGTAGGTCAATCCAATGCAAATCTCCCTATTTTCTTTTTACTGTGCTTTACCCTCCCTCCCTGATGTAAAAATCACAGTGAATTCAAACCTCCATTGTGCAGGAATGTTGGCCAAGTCACTATGGTTAAGAATGACCCTGAGATCACTCTGAGCTGCAGCTACCCCGTGGTGTTAATGCTGATGCTTCCTGATGCTCACTGTGTCAAAAAGAGTCATGAGAATCCTGCGACTCCGTCCCCCAAGCCCAAACATCCCTGAAATTCCACAGACCCTTTAACCACTGCTTTTACCACCAGTGATGTGTATAAAAGTTCCTGAGCAGGCTGTCTGCGTATGGTACAAAGCTCAGGATAGGATTCCCCGGGGTCTGATGTAATGAAGCCTTAAGCCACTCTGTGCTACTGGAAAGAGCTGGAAGATGACAGAGCAGGACAAAACAGAGCTGAAAAGATGAAATGTTCTCTCACCAAGAAGTGTTGGTGTCTCTGGAAAACCAGCTCGGACAACTGCTGCAGGTTCTGCTTGGTCATTCAACACTGTAAATTTCAGAAGGTTTCCGATCATACTCATCCTTTTGAGGTTTTCAGTGTTGGCATGACAAAAAGTAAAACTGATGCCATTTCCAACAGTGTCAGAAGCGCCATGAGAACTCTCTCCCACCAGGACCACGTCATTACTATTCCACTCCAAAAACAGCAATATTTGGGGCTGAGTTAAGGAAAATGATCAAAACTCTTTTCAAACTACAAACTGGGTTTTGTGTACCAGGTATGAAGGAGGGCTGAAGCTGGCTTTTGTTTTACTGATTGAAAAAGGGAGTGAGGGATGAAACATTGGAGAGGACATGAGATTTTTGCAGAGGTGTTCAGATATGACTGATTCATACCACGGAGATTTAGAAGGCTTTAAGAAAATCCACACAAACAATAGAGAGGGGTTTTCAAACCTCAGGCAATATCAAGGCTACAAATGGACTACTCCTTTTTGAATATGAAAAAACACATACGTTGTAAGAAGCCTTTGGACCCATCATTGGTAACTGAATTGCTCTTCTTATAGATTTTAGACTCCCCTTGCAATGTCTGGCCTTCATTTCATCATCCTTTTTACATAACTTAAGAAAAGCAAGCAGGAAATTCACAACTTACAGCACTGCCACTCACTTTGTACGTTCTTCTAAGTACATTTATTTATTCAGAAAAAAAAGAGACTTTTGATAGTCAGTAAAATGTAAAAAACCCAGTCCCTGCCATTAGACAGTCCTGCTCCTTATCCCCAGTTTTCACCGAGGACTGACCAGTTCCTGGGGGTCTTAGCAGTAATCAGACACAAATCCCAACCAGATCCAGATCCTGACCAGGTCCAAATTTTACTCCAAATGTCTCACTGGTTTATGACTTTATATTTTCTAATTGTGAGTGCCTTACACTTTTGACCATTTGTGTGTGTGTATACATCAAGAGACCAGAGTTTCTTTGTGTGGTGCTTTCCCCAGCACCATTAAGGCTCTCACACCCACGTACACGAGAGCCCAGGCAAGGAAAACCGACTCTGCAGGCACAGCAGAGCCCCCAGTGCCTGGGGGTTTGCCGTGGCAGGGCTGTGTCACACCTGCCTTTCCTTTTGCAGCCAGGCAAGTTTTGGGATCAATTTGATTTTTTGCAAGTTTGCTGTTTGGCCAGAGCTCCTCCCCTCCTTGTGCCCCCCGGCGTGCCACCAGACTATTTTGGAGAGAAAGAAAAGTGTTTCAAAATGTTTCTCTCGGTCTGCATTCACAAGTCATTTGCACAGTTCCTCAGCAGTTCTCAACAGCTATTTATAATTAAAATTTAGTAGTTATATCCAATTTGCAATGCAGTGCAATTCTAGGGCCGGTAAGATTGGCTGGATTGATCTTGCTCCAGCTGTTAGGCTGAAAATTGAGATAATGTCTAAGCTGAACTAAACAATGAGATTTCTGTCTGCAGGAATCATTTCTAGTTATGACCTTTGAGGTTTCCATGGCTGAGACGTGTGGGATTGGGGCTGCCCACAGCAAACTGCCAGCTGATCTTTCCGTGCTGGTTTCTCCAGCAATTCAGTGCCACCAGCTCGGAGAATCCCAAAGCAATCCCTGCGGAGAGGACGGCAGTGGCAGCACCCACTGGCCAACAGGCAGTACCACAGGCATCTGCCCACTACTTTTATCCTTCCTCCACAGCAGCTCCCCTCAGATGGTTTCCAGATTTCCTGCTGCTCACATTCGTTTAAGTCCATCCCTCAACATCAATACAAAAGTGTTGACAAATATGATAAAACTAACAAGTCCAGCAAATGCCTGAGAATATGCTAATTTCCTTAGTCTCTAATCATAAAATGAAAACCTTAGATGGTTTTGTCCTTTTCAGCATATTTGGCCCTGTATGTGTTTCTTTTCCCGCTACCTTGGCTAAGATGAAAGGCAGATCATGTTCAGTTTGGGTGATAAGGAAGAAGAACAGAGTTGTTTTTCTGCTGCTGGCAGCCTGGCAACCATTATGCGGGGAGCTTTCCCCTTCCCACATCTCTGCAGAAATGACCATGGCATGGAGCTCTCCCGCTCCCAGGGGCTGCAGGAGACTTCGAGGACGTGGCGCCTTTGCAGGTGAGCAGCACATGCTGGAAAAGGATAAAAAAAATCCCCAAATTCTTCAGGAGGATCTGAGGAGGGCAGCACCCATTCAGGCTCCAGGGGTGTTCCAGCCCTGCCTGTACCCCAGGAACAGCCCTCTTGCTGCCCATGTGCTTGCACCATTTGCCAGCTTCCTCCACAGCTCAGCATCTTTCACTCCAGTACTTATTTGCATTCTCTAGCAGTTCCAGCTACTTAAAGCAATCAAAGATGTGCATCAGGAGACTATTTAAATATAGAAGTTATTTTATGTAAACTCTTGCCTTTATTGCAGGAAGGAGAAGGGTTGGAAAAGCCTTTCTTTTTTCAGACTTGGCAGGAAAAAAGAAGTTAAATAAGTGAATACTATAAAATTAAAATCTCAACGTGATTGCAAATTTGAAAGGAGTGAACACCAAACTGAAACAGTTATTTAATCAGGCTAAAGTACAGAAATCCAGCAATTGGCCTCTTTCCATGATCGTGTAGGATGCTCAGAGGAGGCAGCTCAGTGCAGTGTCACCAGTCAGCTGCTCGAGGCTGAGTGCCCAGACCCCAAGGTCTTCCACCCTCTGCAGCTTTCCACATGCAAAATGCCCTGCTTTATGGATTACCTTTGATGTGAAGTGGCTTTAATTATTCAAGAACTGAAGTAAAGATGAAAAAGTAATTACATTTTAATTGCTCTAATAATAGTAGGAAGCTTCACTGTGACTTAAATATTGAAAGGTGAAGATTAAGGCTGTTCTTTAAAATGCCACTCATACAACTTCATAGTTTTGTCTGTCTTCCCTCACTCCATAAATAGTCACATCAGTGCATGCCATGTTTATTCCTAAATGCCTGAGATGTTTGGTCTGTTAGACAGTGATATCTGCAAATTAGACCTTTTTACCATAAACAATTTTAAGGTTGAGGGATTCTCTTGTAATGTACCAATAGCAGACCTCTCAGCTTGAGATATTTTCTTACGCCAAGCAGCCACAGACTGGGCAATAACAGCCCTTTGGAGGCTGGTGACGGCAGTGAGAGCGTGCAGGGGTGATCCCAGTGTCCAGCAGGCAGCTCCCACTGCCTGACAGAGAGCGTGGCTCTGCTCGTCCCTGCCATGGGGGAGCCGCTGTTGGGTTTGCTTGAGATGTACAATTGGCACACAAAATCCCCAGGATCTCGGAATGGGAGGAGAGGGCATTAGAGAGGATTTGTGTTCTCCTCACTGTTCTTTCTGTGTCCAGTTTGCTAAAGTGCAGGTGGGGAAAAATCCTATTAGGCAGACACATCCATGGGAAGCAGCCTTGCCGGGCAGCTTTGGTGAGGAAGCTCCCACCCTGATCTCAGCTGACATTAACAGCACTTTGGAAATTAGTGTGAAAATCAGTGTTTGAAAGTCACCTGTGTGTCACGTCTGAATATATCAGCTGATTGTTTCTCCTTCTGCACGAGGAAGTTTTCTGGTTTTGTTGCCCTCTCTGTTACAACAGCAGCTTTAATTCCTCACAGCACCTTCCTGCACAAACCCGAGCTCTCTCCCTGCACACCGTTCCTTCTGGGACTGCAACAGCCGGCAGGATCGAGTCAGGCAGAATGAGCTCAGGAAGGGGAGAGACGTGAATGGAATATAGAGTGAGGTTATTGACTTGGTGCGCCAGCCACGGGCTGGAGCCGACTCCAGATGTGAGCTGAACAACAAAGAAACCCTTACACTCTATCACCTTTTAAATTATACAGAGGGATGTGCAAACAATTGCTTTCAGTGACTGATCTCAGGCAGTCATTAGCTTCGTACAGAGGGAATGACACTCATAAATACACAGGAAAGACTCCTGTGAGCAGGAGAAAAGTTATCAAACAGATTTTTAAGAAAAAATGTCATGTATGGGTGAAAGTGAACATCACTCTCTCTCCCTCTTTCTATTTCTCCTTTCAATGGTTATGATGCTCAGCACGAGTTCAGTAGTGATGGAGGTTATGCAGCATTTTTGTAAGCAGCCCAAAGAAAACTCGTGATATTATAAAAATATTATTTTTAGGGGAGTTTATTTATGCTGGAACAATTAATAATCCAAATTACAAATCAGAATGTATGCAAATTTTCCCATTTTCATGACTAAGATACAAGGCAGAAGAGGTTCAGTTTGGGTGATAAGGAACAAAAACGGGTTTATTTCTCTTCTGATAGCAATCATTGCAGCCTCATGGAGGAGTTTTCCTCTTCTCACCTCTCAGGGGAAATGCCCACGACATGGAGAGATCCCTTTCCCCAGGCTGCAGGAGCCTGCGGGGGCATGGCTCCTTCACAGGCAGGCGGAACAAAACTAATTGCTAATTTAAACCAGAGTGAAAATAAGGCAGCTATTGGTTATGTCTCAGCAGACCTCTGCTCTTCTGCAGGTTGGACAGACCCAGTTGCCTCCAGAACAAAAAAAAGAGGAACTGTAAATCACAATGTGGAGCCCTCAGGTGTCTGGGAGACTTTCAGCCCTGGTGATGTTGTAATGGTGCAAATCTGAAAGTGGGTGAGATGAAGCTTATTGAGAAAATCTTTTACTAAGTCAAAGGCAAGAGTAAATATTATAGACACTCTTTAGCCTCATATCATGGGAAGAGCTCCATAGTTAGGGCTGAAATGCAATGGGCATTCAAAATCAGCAAGAAATTACTGTAGTTCACCTTTTCATGAATGAAAATCATCCAATAAATTAACATATGTTGCTTTGAGACAATTCCCGTTTTCAGAGGAAGCCAAATTTTGTGCACAAGTCTTTAAAAACAAAATATTTTCTATTTTTTTCAGAAATCCTGTCAAATGTTCCCTCCTTAAAAGGCTCTCTACCTTTCCTGTGTGCTACTGTGGAGTCCTTCCCAGGGGAACCCCCTGATTCCTGCTGCAATATGGAAATTTTGTCCAGCCTCCTCACTTTTTTCTGAGCAGGACAAACACTGAGGAGGCCATTTGTGGGCATGTGAAGCTGAAGCTTACCATGAGCAGAGGGGCAGACAGGCCACCACGCCCAGAAATGCCACCACACTTCTCAGGAAGCCTGGTGCTCCACGAGGCAGAGATGTTTTCTGCAGAAAGCATCCCATAACTACCACAGCATCGGCTGTAGCTCCAAGCTCCTCAGCAAGGAGCCACTCAGCACAGCCCCTGGGCAGCCTGGGATGCTGTGAGATGCTCCAGGCTGCGAGGAACCGCAGCAGTCCCCTCCCTCCTACCCTACTGCAGCCTCATCCTCTGCTCCTTGCGGGTAACTCTGGGACAAAAGGATACATCAGACCTGATAAAACACCAACACTCAATAGATCCAAAGGAAATCGAGTTGATTAGAAGGTCTGAGCAACTCTCTTATGAGAAAAAGGCTGGGAGAATTGGGACTGTTCAGCGTGGAAATGAGATGTCTTAGGGATGATTTAATTGTGTCTTACCTGAAGAGAGATAGAGAATGATTTACAAGAGCCTGGATTAACAGGGAGAATGGCTTCAAAATGACCATGGGTTCACATTAGATATTAGGAAGAAATTCTTTATTGTGAGGGTGGTGAGGCCCTGGCACAGGCTGCCCAAGGAAGCTGTGGCTGCCCCAAGATAAGAAGGACATGGACTTATTGGGTTCAGAGGAGGCCACAAACCTGCTCCAAGGCCTGGAGAACCTCTGCTATGAGACAGGTTGAGAGAGCTGGGAGAGTTCAACCTGGAAAAGGCTCCAGGGACCTTAGATCATCTTTTAGTGCCTAAAAGGGCTCCAAGATGCTTGGAGAAGGACTTTGAACAAGGGCATAGAGTGAGAGAACAAGGGGAATGGCTTTAATCTGAAAGAGAGTAGTTTAGGTTAGATGTTAGGAAGAAATTCATCCCTCTGGTTGTCTTGAGACCCTGGCACAGGTTCCCAGAGAAGATGTAGGTGCCCCATCCTGGAAACATCCAAGGCCAGGTTGGATGTGGCTCTGGACAGCCGTGTCCAGGGAAAAGTGTCCCTGCCCCTGGCAGGGGATTGCAACAGAAGGATCTTCACCCAAAGATCATCTTTTCAGTCCCTTCCAACCCAAACCATCCTGTGATTCTCTGAAACAGGGAAGATGTTCTAATGAAACCCCAACCCATGCCTGTCCTCCTGCACCAAACTTAGCACCCCCACAAGAAACATCTCTGCCACTGATTTAAAGGTGTTTTTAGCACAGGCAACATTTTATCCCTCTGCATGTGGCTTAGAGCCTGTGGCTGGCTAGATAAAGATAAAACCCACTCATGTGTTCTGAGAGTGTTTTTTCCTCTGAAGCAATTTTCATAACACCTTTAAATGACAAATGCCCTGTAGTAAGTGCAAAGTTTTTTTGGTCACCTCAAGAAGGGATGCCAGTGTGATCCAACTGAACTCAATCTCACAAAACCCAAGTTTTCTCACACGGTATTTGTGCTTCCTGCTCCTTCTTCAAATAAAAGTAAAATAAATACCTTATTTTTGCCATTAAAAATTCAGCACGTATATTGTTTAAGGCATCTATTATGAACAAAGTGCTAACGTATTTTAACATAATGAAACAAGCACAGTATCTAACTGTGAGGCCATTGCACTCTGCTTGCTAACTGCAGCTGAAGGATAAAATATTTGTTACAAGAAGCATCACTCAATTTGAATATCAGCCCTATTAAATGGGAAACAGTGAATGTACCAGTTCTACAACACCTCTGGTAAGTAAGCTGAGGAAACTGTTTTGTAGTGTCACAGGTTAAAAACAGAGTAGAATCTCATTGCTCCCTTCATGGAAAGTTCCAGAAGTAACATGCATTTACAAGGAAATTGAACTGAGACTATGGATATTTATTCCATGAGAATTTTCCTTTCTTCCATGGTAGTTGTTTGAGTTTTCTTTTTGGTTTCAGATTATGAAAATTATTATTGAGAGGGGGAAATAGGATCATACAGTCATCACTGTGCAAGCAGTAATTTTCACAGGAGTAAAACATCATCAGCAAAGATGGCAGTTTGGTTTAGAAGTGAACAGACGTGGAAATGTGACAGTAGAAGAACAGAGACAAGTTCTGAAGGGGCGAACACACCTGTGGCTCTGATGGTGGGGAGCTTCCTGCTGTGCTGAGCAGCTCCTGCAGGCCCTGGCAGAGGACGCTGTGGTGTCTAACAGGTTAACCAGGGCAGGGATAAAATTAGCCAGATTTTCCCTTGGCTAAAGAAAGCTTCCTTGAGGCTACATAGCTTCTGCTAAAGCATAGTTCAAAGAGCTCTATGTTACACCAATATTCCCTGAGTTCAGCTCAACCATCTTAAGAGCAGTTGAAGTCTCCTTGTAGAACCATCTTCACCTCATCAGTTTCCCCAGTTCCAATCTCAGCCTCGGCTGGTGACCCTGCTCTAAAGCTCACACACGAGCCTGAGGCCCCATCCAGCCTACCCACAGCGATTTCAGAGCAGGCACAGGGGAGCACTTCCACAGAAAACAGCACCACACTGTCTGTAGCCTCATTAAGCAGAGGGCACCTCAGTCCCTAACCAGGAGAGCAACACATGGGCCTGTAACACAAGCAGGGCTGCCCAGGACACTGCAGGATGAGCCCCACTGCACTGGCAAAGGAACCAGCAGAGAGCAAGAAGGTTAATTAGTTCATACCTTAATTAATTTGCTGTTCCTAATGGATGTTACAGACATAGACCTGAAGTCTTGCTTATCTGACAGGGTAAATTTATTATGTGTCAAATGGGCAGCATATCTTTTCCCAGCCAGCTGTGCCCAGGTGTGATCAGACGGAGCTCCTGTGAGCTGTGTCAAACTGGGAGAACGCATTTAGATCTCCAAGGCCCATCCTCTCCTTTTCAGACTGGTCATTAATCCAGTCTGACAGGCATTTCTGCATGGCACTGGGGCATGCTCTGTGTGTGCACACACTGCTAGGGGTTCTTGTTATTGTTGGAAACAGCCATGCTTGTGTCTCCCACCTTCTCTTCTCTTCCATTCTGTTCCCTTTCCCAACAGAGTGAAGGAGTTGTTCACCACTTGCGGTGAAATGACCTCGGGCAGAGCTGCTGATTGTGAGTTCCATGCTCTCCCACACTGCCAGGACCAGTGCTGCCCCTGACAGTCAGACCCCAGCTCTGCTGTCTCTGCTCTGATTGCCATTCGCCCAAAACACAAGCACTTGCTTCTTTTAAAGCATGAGAGGGATCTCCCTGAACATAAAGAGATGCTCATGGATTTGAAATTAATCCTTTGGACAAGAGCAGGCTTCTGCACCATAGTCAGCACAGTCTGAGGAGGAAGACTCTGACACCCTCTAAGAGGTCACATTCACCAAGAGAACTGTACTCCAAAAGAGAAGCATTTAGCCCCAGAAATTAACAGCACACTCTGCTGAAACGTGTGTCACACTTCTCAGGGACTGAGGAACTGTGGTTCCTTTCAGGTGAGTCAATGGTGCCCTGGATCAGTGTTTTATCACTAGGCAGGTACTTTTTATCACAGAGAGATTTGAAATCCAATGTCAAGTGCAGAATTGAAAGGTGAAAGAATCAGACCTGAATGCTTCCAACAAAAATTAATAGCAAACCTGGGCAGCACATATAGAAGGCTCCGTGGCATCCATGCAGAGGAGCTTGCTTGAGCCAGCAAGCTGGATTCCAAGGCAGTTGAACCAGCTGGGAATATTGATGTGATTAACAATGATTTGATTTGGAAATCAGTGAGAAAGAGATGGTTTGCTTGCTTTGTCCAATTTAGTCCCTGAAATACTGGCTTCAATACAGGGAGAAACGAGCCGAAGCAGGAAGGGGATTTTGAGGATGGGTGGAGTGGAGTGTGTTTGTTATTTTATCAGACATCCGTCTGGATTCTAGCTGGGGAAAACTTGAGCATTCAATCAAATGTTTTCTGTGTGTCTATAATAATCCGAACAAAAGAACAGCTGACAGCTCATGATCATTTAAAGACAGAGCAATTTCTGTTTAGCAATCTTGTGACTGCATTTTCTGTATCTACGTGCAAGGCTTCTTAATAGTTATGTGGTTTTGTTGCAATTTGGCTGCAAATGAAATACTATAAATTTAGAGGAAATCCAACACAAACACTAAGTCTTTTAGGGGAATATTAAGAAGCCATTCTCCTGGGTCACAGAGCAAACAGCCTGCATATGCACAACTATTAAATGTTGCCAGGTATAAAATGTTGGGCTTATATTCTAACCTTAAGAGGCATGATAATTCATCACAGATAATTTGAATTAGAAAGGAGAGAAGCGTGTTTTAAACTTTAGTCACATTAAATTGTCTTCACTTTAGCTCCAGGGAGCTGCTTCTGCCAATAACTCCTGGCAGCAGTGCAAGAACACCTGGGTAAAAGTTTTGTGGTGTGGGATGGGAAGCAAACTAGTAAGCAATTGATAAGAAATCTCTCATGACATTAATACGTTTTTTGAAATGCATGAAAAGCTCAGTGATGAAATCCAGGACCCTTTATAAAGGTCTCATAGTGAAACATTACTTCTGCTAAGAGCCACTTGCTCCACAGAAACCACTATAGAACACCAGACAAGGAGGAGCAGTAAATGTCACAGCAGAAGGAAAAACTTGTCCTTTTGGTATTGCCCTTGGGAAACTGAAGTTCCATAAAATCAGAGGTTTTGTTCGTTATGATGTAATTATTTCATTAGTCACTGTGGGAAAATGCGGTGCCTCCCCCCCAATCATCCAACAGGTTACTCAGATCCCCATGCAATGCTTGGTCTCTGCATTTGGTGACTTTGGAGCAGTGAGACTCTTCCTGGCTTGGACAGGTTCAGCTGGCTGATGCTCAGTCTGCTGTACGAGGGAATCCATGGAGTACAGGAGGGGTCAGCCCTGGCTTTTGTGTGGATCCTTCCCACAGCGACAACCGGCACAGGCTGGCAGGACAGCAGAGCAGAGACCAGGAGCTCTGCCCACAGCAGACAGAGCTGGCTGCTGATTCCCATCCTCACATTTCCAAGGCAGCGCCTCTTTTTGGGTACAAATGGAGGTGTTGGAGGCTTGGCGAGTTCTGCTGGGCAGAGAGCTGAGAACTGCCTCACCAGTGAGCAGTACTGCCCATGTTGGATTGGAGCCACTGACAGTCTCAAAACCTTCTAGTGAGATGGCTCACAGGCATCCTTTTGCCATCCTTAGGACCATCTCATCCATAGAAGTTGCTCTCTTTAAAGACTAAAATTTCTACCTTCTCAGAAAGCTGTCATCTTTCTGATCCAGTTCCTGACCTGATAGGAACAAGTACCTCCTTTTGTGAAAGGAAATCACATCTGCAAGATTTTCACCAGAGTTTCAGTATATCTCTTAGGCTTGGACTGCTTTGACATAAGAGTTTCATCAGCTGAAGGTACCTCAGTGCCTTAGGCAGTGGGATCTCCGCAGCTTTGTTCTCTGTGCCAGGACATATTTCCCCTTCAAACAGCTCAGGCAAGTGGAAGTAGCTGTGGACCAAAGTAGGTGCCAAAATATCAGCTTATAGAAGATGCTCTGCTGCTTAGAGCAGATTAACACATTTTGCATACAAAAAGCACTGAGTGGAAACATGCTATATATTTGGACACTGGGCAATACCAACATAATCCAAAGAAAAGCAGGAGAACAATCCTGCAGTGAAAAACTCCATCGCAGTGAGGCTGAGCCCAGACTGGAGCAGTTACCAAGGTAAAATGATCCGAGCAGCTTGGGCTGTGATCACCTTACACTTTAGAGGCTTTTCACTAACCTTTTTTCTGCAGCTGAGTTTCTCAGTTTCTCAGGCAGTAGACAATTTAAGTAGTGATTCAATTCACTGCAATCTCCTCCTGAGTCATTACTGGAGCAACTCTTACACAAAGGTTAAGCATTTTAAACAAATGGCTCTACCTTGCCTGAGATGGGTTGCAAACCCCAGTTGGTCACAACTAGATATTCAGTCAAAAGAAGATTTCAATTATCACAGGTGAGATCCATTTACAATCACTGATGCATTTTTATTTCAGCAATTCAGTGCTATCTTTCAGCTCTTTGTGAAAGTATTCAGTAAGGCTCTACCTTTTTATCATGTATTTCTAATACTTACTCAATTTACTCAGATAAAAAAGGCCTTGATGATTTGGACAGCAGCCATAACTTTCCAGATCAAAAAACAAATGCCCTTACCATTAAAATTATTCACTAATTTGGGCAGCTTTTCAGTCATGGTAGAAGAGGAGACTACTCTTGCTCCCATGTGTGGAGAAGAAGCATTTTTGGTGCTTCTGTGCATTGCAGAAAGGCAGCTCTACCCACAGGAGGGCAGTGCCAGGTCAATTGTTTCTATTCTGTAATGTGCTCTCCCATCCAGCACAGCACCTGAAGAGACGCCTCTTTCTTTTTGAGTTTGTCATTGTGGCTGGAGAGTGGCAGACACAGTAGCAGCCCTCACAGCACTCCGTGGTGACCAGGGTCTTTCACTCTGTGTCCAGCCTGAGCCAGATAAAAGCTTTCCTTAGCTGCAGTGCTGCCCCAAAGATCCGGACTCATAGGGGTGCTAAGCATAGGGCCAGGGTTCAGCCCTGGATACAACTGGCTCAGTATTAAGCCCAGCAGCCATCTAAACTTCTGCCCTCAATTCCAGCACCATTCTAGACTAATACCAGCACTGCCTGTACAGCAGGAGCTGAGCCAAATCCAAACTTTGTGTGTGCGAGAGATAAACACGACACAGACTTGGCTTGCCTATTAAAGTGTTTGCCCTGTTGTTCTCACCAACATCAGCAGTGTTGACAAAAAGAAAGCAGTGCATTTTGATAAATCTGAAGAGATGTGTTTGGCTTCCCAAGCAGCTCTGCAGGCGGCTTCATAAAAGGGATTGACACACTGCTGCAAACCAGGTGTCTTCGGGGAAGGAGAAAGGAGATGAAGCAAATATTTCTCAGGTTCAGCTCAGCAATCTTCTGTGCAAACAGACAGTTCCTGAAGCAAATGCAACCACAGCGCTATTTTGATTAAATAAGCCCAGAATCACTGAATCTCTCTTCCTGCCGAGTTCTAGAAAGGAATGGGAAAAATGCCCAGTGCCAGTCGGTGAAAGTAATGGTTTTGAGAACACTCTTTTACTTTACCCTTGTTCCACTACACCTGTAAATTCTTTGCTAAAACTAGTATTTTTAAAGTAAAATCATAAAATCATAGAATGGTTTGGGTTGGGAGGAACCTTAAAGACCATCCAGTTTAACCCCCGGCCACATGAGCAAGGACACTTTCCACAAGACCAGGCTGCTCAAAGCCCCGTCCAGCCTAGCTCAGCAGACCCTTAGCAGCCTGTGCCGCTGGATGCCCACGCTCCCCGCTTTCCCTTCTCCTGCGGAAAGCAGGATTTTTCGGGAAGCCGGGAGCGCATCCCCGCCGGTCGCGTTCCCGGCCGCAGGGGGATCGCGGGCTCACCGCGGGCTTTGCCGCGACGCTCCTGCCCTCTCGTGGGCAAGGGGATCCTTGCACCGACCCTGCTATTCCTGAGAACCGGGGAAAATCCCAGAAAACGCCGAATGGCTGGGATGGCTCCCCGGCCGGCTGGCTGTGCCCGCTCCCCGCACGCCGGGACGCCGCGGAGCCTCGGCAGCGGCACAGCCGGATGGCAACACGCGGAGCTGCCCGGGCTCCTCTAAATCCTTGTTTTGCTCAAGTAGCTCTGCACGTTTTCAGACTCTCCGCCAAATTTGAAGAGTATGCATCAAAGAACTTGGCTATATCACAAGATTTCTTGGACCTCAAACCGAATTTATATAAGCTGGTTTTATTTAGCAGTTCAGAGAACTCGTGGGTTTTTTTCCTTTTCCCTGCGGATGTAAACTGCAAGATTAAGGGGAAAAAACGCTGAAGAAAAGTAAAACCAAGGAGTGGAAAAGCCAGGGCTTGTCATATGTCTAACCAGGAAGGGGTTCTGAAACTTTAAACAGTAAGTAAGAAATATACAGAGATTTCAAAGTTACCAGCTCACCAGATTTAGCTGGAGAGACCTTATGAAGTGATGGAGAGTAGTGGGGCTTCAAACTCAATCTATTACATTAGATAGGTTGGAAAACTCACACTACATCTGAATAAAGGCAGCCAGATGGGTAACAGACAGATTTTTAAAGGCTTCTAGAAATATTTGTGCATTTGTTTCAATGTAAGATATCCTGCAAGAGCCATCCTGGCAGCTCCACCACGCCACCAGTGAAAAAGGCAGAGCAATGTGAGCAGCCACAAGCTGCTCTGGCAGGAACAGCACAACTGAGGCAGCACCGAGGAGTTGTAATAATTCAGTGGTTCCTGCATCCTTTGTTTTTGGAAACAGCTTTCATAGGTTGTAGCTGATGGTAATCCCTTCCAGTTGTGAGCTGTTGTTAGGATCTGCTTCCATGTTTTCAGGAGTGGGGGGAAATTTTTTTTTCAGTGGGAAACAATAGAACAAATCAAACATTGTTGGTTCTTTTCCAAACTGCATTTTCCCTTTCATTATAATTTTGTTGCTAAACGCACTGACTTGTTGAAAAGAGTTAAATCTACCTGTCTTCTTGTCTTAAAAAGTGACTGAAGAAATTCCAAGTAAAATGAAACCTAAGGCAAGGTCTGTTGCCATCTGCAAGGTAATTCATATAGGGTACAAATCCTCCTGAAGCAGTTTAACCCAACATCATTCCCCATCTTTGATCTGCTGACTGTGTTCATTTTGTCCTACTAATGAAAGAAGCCAGTTTGACTTTAAAACCAACAAGCAAAACAGAAAAGCGTAACAAGGCATGCTAGGGCTTCTAACACGGTTTCTTGGCTGTGCCTATGCAAACTGTAGACAATATTTCTTCTTAAGTCGAAAGCTTTGGTTCATGCTCTGCCTGCCTCTGCACCATGTCCCAAAGTAAATGGTGCTAATGTTATTTAACCCACAGTTTGGCACTGCCCCTGCCATGCTCACCGCACGTGTATGGCAACAAAGGGAAGTCCTGTGTGCCTGCAAGCTGCACGAGGCACTTCCCAAAAAAGGCAGAAGAGGTTTAATCTCGGGACGGACCAAGTTGTTCTCTGCATAAAATCCAGTGGAAGAGAGGTAGATATGACTGGATGATGTCTCTGCAGCCCTGTACCTCCAGCCTCTTTCATGCTCTGCTGGCTTGTAAAACACCTCACTGGAACTCAGTGACCTCAGGTCTCAGCACTCCTGAACTTTCACCCCCATGCCAAAAGAATGCAGGGCTGCCTCTGCCACATTGTGTGGTTGTACCATGATAGGGAAATTTTATTACATAAAAGTGCTCAAGCTTAGATCCAGCCCTGAACCCAAGCCCTGCATCTTCTTGATTCTGTTAATGCCCTTAAGCACATTGCATAGGCTAGATTAGAGTACCCCTTAAGGTCCCACGCTGCCTGATTTTCTTTGATCTTTCTTATTTCTTATTGTGTCAGGAACTTTACAGAATACCAGCCCTTTTGGCAGCTTTTCCCAAGCTCCATTAGAGCTTCACAACCCTAAATAGTGTGCAGTTAGTTTAGTGGAGACAATGGACTGCAAAGTTCCATAATTTAATTTAATCTTCTTTGCAGTAGTGCAATTCCCCTTCTTGAGCCCCATCTAACAGGCAGATATTCTTCTCTGTCCTGGTCCTGTCTCATCTGATTACAGCAATAGACAAGGCAGGTGGATCCAACACTGGAAGCCCATTGTGCTCAGAGGAGAGTGGAGACAATGTCAGTTCTCCAAAATGCAGAGCAGGAGGGCAAGAGGAACTCTTGCATATATCACACTCTTTCCTGCTTCCTCTCAGATATATTAAGAGATATGTGATCAATTCAACTCTTTTTTCCTGAAGTTTAGAATAAAGAAACACAAAAATCCTCTCTGAACACCTTGCAAACACCTCCTCATTATAACCTACGGCGAGGCACTTCCAAAAATGAACATTTTACCACGTGGGCCAGGAGTACTCAGAAAAAGGTGCCAGTGCTCAGTTATACAAACCTGTGACACCTGAAGAAAGTGCCTGCCCACATCTCAGACATCTTCCACTGCAAAACAGTTGCTTCAAACCTGCCCAGGAGAAAGGAAAAACAAACAGAAACTCAAGATTGATGGGGCAGTCAAAAATCTCATCACTAGGAGCAAACTTCCTTGCTGTAGCACTGGGAGTTGCCAAACAAAAAGCCCTTGCTGTTAGAGCGGTAATTACATAAATCCCTCCAATGCATTTGTGTCAAAGCCATTGATCAAGAAACAGTATTAATTAGATCTAATCCACACTTTGGAGGCACCAGAAGGTACCAGCACAGCTCGAGGGGTTTAGGGCAGCAGAGTGTGTGCCTCAGCAAGGCTTTCTTAATTTTATCCTCATGATTTTGGAGCTGTGAAGGCAGAGAGGAAAAGAAGAAGGAAGAAAACAAAAGAAAAATAGCCGATTTGCAAATTTAACCCTTCCAGGGTGAATTGTCTGGGAGGTTCAAACTACAGGGGCTGTGCCTGGGTAAACTGAGTACCCCGTGAATGTTTGTGCCTTTGAGAAAGAGAATTGAAATATCATGGAGGTACCAAACTGTAAGCGCACCCATTTGTTTCTCTTGGAGCGAGCAAACACTGGGCAACTCATGGGCAAAGGGAAAATAACCCCCCTAAGGCAAAGCACGAGATCCCTGGCACTGCTCCAGCCTTGTGCCAGCACAAGTGGGTGCCCTGTCCCTCCAGCACAAAGCTGGGGTCTGCTGGATGGAGAGGGAGGCAGGCACAGACAGGAGGGAGGGCTGGCATTTGGAATGTGCCCCAGGCTTTGAAGAGTTAAAGCAACAAAAGGAATCTTAAACACAAACAAAGCAAAGCCAAACAAAACAAAACAAAAAAACAAACAAACAAAAACAAACAAAAAAAAAAGCTTACCAGCAGCTCTCACAACACAAATGCATTTCTAAAATAAATGAGATTTTTATAACCCCTCCGTTTAAAATTGGAATATTTCAATTTTAAAATGTATAAAAACTAAAATCTTCATAATTAGCCTATTAGGAAACTTCTGGTGGTGTTTTAGGTTTTCCATTGAAATACAGTGCATGAAGGTTGCCATAGCTACAAGCAAGTTTTTTCATCAGAGTAGTTGCAGTATCCTACAGAAATGAGGGTGAAGTGGGGAAGCTGGAAGGAGTCTGACCAACTGCAAGCTCTTAATCAAGTGACTGCAAGATTTTCACAAACACAGCTTAGAAACTTTCAATATGGGTTCTGGGTTTTAGAGAAAACACCTCCCTTTATTATTTGGCAGAACCCCAGAAAATGCTGTCAGCACTGCCGGAGATCTCAGTCAAGAGAAGAGTTCTGTTTTCATGCTGGAAAACATAAAAAATTTCCACTGCTCACCCCTGCCTGGTACAAGTCCACAGGCACTGAGGGATGTGTCACGGCCTCGGTTTGCTCTGAATGGCTTTCTGAATGAACTGCTTGACTGGCCTAGAAATGCCCCAAGAACCAGAGATTCCTGTACCCATGAAAAGCTCTTCCTTGCCTGAGCTTGTAAAGAAAAACAGAGAAAGGAGGAAACGTGAAAAGCAAGTGAAGCTGTAAAACGCCAGCAGGAGGCTTTTGAGGAGGGGCTGTGATTTAGGTTGTCCTGCCTCCAATGGTGTTCCGTGGTTGCTGGGCATCAGGAGGCTGCTCCATCTCCTGTAGGATCTCTCCCTGGCTGGAATAGGCAGAGCAACCTTCTGTGCAAGAGTGTGAGAAGAAAATGCACATTTCTGTACTGTGGACACCTCTTTGGGGCAAGCCTAAGCTAAGGACAACACTGAGAGCTTCCTTTCAACCTGCAGTATCAACTATGGCAAAATTCCTAGAAAACCTCAAATAGATTCATTTTGTGCCCTCAGCCAAGTATGTCCCTGTGTCACAGACCATAAAACAAAAATAAATAAAGAATAAAATTTCTCACAGGAATACCAAGAGATTTAACTTCACCACAACAGTAATTGAATTGCTTTCTAGAGAAGGTGGAAGTGCTTGGCTGGGTTTGGGTGTTTTTCTAAACAATAAATTTATGATCATTATTTAATACACTGTTATGAATCTGAAAGAACCATCTCAGTGATTATTGTTTTTATACAAATTGCTTAATTTATCTATGGCCTGCTTCTAAGAGGCACCTCCACAGCACAGTGGAAGTGCTGCCTCATGCTTGGGTGGTGGTGCTTGAAGGCTCCTGGTGCTCTGCTATCACCTGCACAGCAGAGGAGTTTACAGACAAGTAACAGATATTCATCCCTATTGACAAATCTGGGCAAGGTAGTTTTAATTCAAAGCTGATTTAAAATTCCCTTCACATCTTGAAATCAAACATCTTCTTTTCCCAATGACTGTAGACTTGTTTTCTCCAAAATTCTTGTGAGGTAAAAGACTAACAAAGGGGAACAAAGAAAAAAAAAACTTTTAAAATAAGTTAGAAAAATGAAAGTAAAAAAAGCTGTCATGACAGATTCTTCTAACAAATTACATTTTTTTACTAATTACAAGTAATCAGGAAGTGCCCAAGGCCAGGTTGGATGGGGCTTGTAGCAGCCTGGTCTAGGGGAAGGTTGCTCTGCCCATGGCAGAGGGTTGGAACGGGATGATTTTTCAGATTCCTTCCAAACCAAACCATTCTATGATACTATGATTCTATGACTCATAGGTACTGAGGCAGTCCAAGTACTATTTTTAGCACAAAATAGAAAAAAAAAAGTCAGAAAAGTCCCTCATTTTAAAAACTAGATACTTCATGGCAGGCAGAAACATCTCAGTGCCTCAGTGAGATCCTGGCACAGCCTGTTCAGGTGGCTTTGCCCAACACACCCCTGGGCTGGCAGGAAGTGATCAGAAAATGGAAAACAAGAATGGTAACCAGAAGGACAACCTAACAAACATCTTTTATAATGTAAGTTATAAAAGCATCTCCTTGCCAGTGTGAAAACAGGCTGGCACAGCAGAGTGAGAGAGGGATGCCAGTGAACAGAGGATTCTCTGCCGGAGCGCATGTATCCTGTCAAACAGACAAACCATCCTGGATATATTTAGGCATTAACTTTTCTGATGTAGAGGGGGTTTTTAAAGGAAAGAAACAGAAGATAAGAAAGCATGACCTGCTCTGTGGTTGGGCTGCCAGAAAAACAGATTGTGTATCATTGCAAACTAGTGACCTTAGTCAGCACATCGTGACTCCGCAGCTTCTCAGCCCCGCTGTCTCTTCCCCAAAGCAGGCGAGAGGCTTGTCAGAGCTGCACAGGCACACACACACACAGGGAAGTGCTATTTCTCTCGACTGTGCCGACATCAAGATTACTGAACCTGACAAAAACTCATCATTTTCCTGGAAGCAAAAAGGGATGCTAGCCAAAAAGATGAGCCACAGTCAGCAAGAGCCCCCTTGTCCTGGAGCACCGAAGGCCAGCCACCTCCAGAGGAGTGTGCAAGGCACAGCCACTGCTTGGAGATGCTTGGAATGATCTGCTGAGAACAAGCACCCCTGAGCAGCCTGCACTGATCCCCTCCTCAGCACTCACCAGGCGAGGCATCTACACACAGTGTAAGAGAGAAATGCAGAGGCTCAAGGAGAGGATGGTGGGTGGGAGGCAACAAAAGGGAGTGGTGGTCAATGCCACAAGGCACCTTCTCCCCTTACCTGCAAAATGAAACAGAGCAGCACCTACAGACCTGGTACTGCTGCAGCTTCTTGCTCTGTGCTGCTTTGCTGTTTGTTCCCATTCTGCTTTTGAAGCAGTTCATCTGGCCCTCCAGCATATCAGGTTTGCTTTCTTCATTAGATTCAAGTGTTATCTTGAAGCAAGGAGAACAGAGTCCTGGGGGATGAGCTAAAAAAAGGAAATAAAATGAAAAACAAAAAAGAGGGAGAGAGATAATATACAGTATGTACAGGGGAGAAAAGCAAAAAAACCTACAAGAGATAAGCCCTGAGGGAGGCCAGGAGGGATCAAGGACCAAGAAGTGGAGAGAAAATGTCAGTCAAGGGAGAGGGAGACAGCAAACCACACAAGCAGTGTGGTGACACTGGGGCACGCTCATACCAGAAGAAGAAGTACGTAGGTGTTTGTCCTCATTTGTTTGTTGTGAATAGTAAGCAGAAAACCACAAATCAAAAGCAAAAAGCATGCAAGAGAATTCAGGGCTTCTCCATTTTAAGTGTTTGGTCTCTCAGTTAGTTCATCTGCAAAATGAGGTAGCCTTGCTGGTCTGCCAGAGCTGTGCCAGGGTGATTCAGCCCGTTGATTTATTCAAAGCAAAATAAACAGAGTGAGATCTATGAATAAACACCAGAAGGTGCCATAGATCAGTTTAAAAGAGGCATAGAGAGAGTATATCTTTTTAGGAAAAGCTTTACTTGTGCCAAAATGAAGTTTCAAATCTATACCAGCACTAACAAATTTAGATGAATTTACCTGAACACTTCTGTACTGAAAAGCACAATGAAAAATCAGAATTTCACTTTGGAATGAAACATTTGGAGCAACAGATAAATCCTGCAGAAGAAATGCAGTCATCAGAGTTGTGATGCTTCAACTTCTGGTGGCTGTGCATGGAACTGTGGATTCAGGAAAGATTTGTATCCATTAATGCACCTGGACGTGTTGTACCTCTGACAGAACCCCAGCAACAGAGTCACGGAGTCACTTTACCCTCAGCACTGTGACCCTGCACTGCTTCCATGTGCAGGCTGCAGGCAGGTAGCTGCTGCCTGGGGTATCCTGAGTGCCCCAATTCGAGGGAAGCAGGATCAACAGGTACATGAAGAGGAGCAAAATGAGACAGACAGAAGGTACATTGCTTTGAAACCGCATGCTAATAATGCTGTCTATTCTGCTGGAAAGGCACAGCACCATCAGTAGGACAGTCTGGGACTTGAAAACTTATCTGGTTTAAAGATCTCAACAACATCCTAACAGAAGATGCCGTGTCATGAAGAGCAAGCAAGCTTCAAAGGTAACTACAGCAGCCTGGGCCTAAGGAGGAGCACATGGCATGGCTGGTCACTGCGGGGCTGAAATGCAGGCTCGCTTCTGCTTTCAAAATAACTCTGCACCTATGCATTTTGACCTATTCTCTCACACAGTAGCAACTTTAGAGCCCAGAAACATCCAGGCAGCTGTGAGAGGAAAAAGGCTTGAAAATAATGAGCACTGGGAACAGCTTTTCCTTCATTTTCCACATGAATGCTATGATCAGAACATACACTTCTCAAGACACAAATACCATCTAATTTTTCATTGCACACAGGCTGTGAGACAGTTTTCCTACATGAAAGGCCATCCTTCATGGAGAGCTGGAGCCCAAAGCTGGACAGAGGTTTCCTGACTTTCACCCAGCCATCGTTAGTCCGTGCACGTGGGGAGATTCAGCCCATGTAGACATGGCTGCCATCCTTTTGGTAGGGACATCCCATTTGCAGCTCACCAGAGGTGTGGTGACTCGGTGTGTGAGTTTTTAGAGGGTGAGGAACCACACTCTGGGGGTAAACACACAGCTCTGGCCCATCCAGAGTACCCCCTCACCGCTGCTGTGAGTACAATCACCGGCACGAGCCATCACCAGAGTAACACCAGCCCTGTATCTGCTCCCTGCCTCCACGAGAGTGGCTCGTTCATCCCTCTGTGGTTTAATTACCTGAGCTTAGTTTGAGACAACATCAACAGTGCTATTATTAATTTGTGACTTACTGTAGGCTGTTGAGGAGAAAAAACCAGCATTACTTACACCACATTTTTGTTCCCTCCCAGAAATGGGACTGCAAAGACTCCTGTTGAATTCATCCATGGCCTTGTTACTGCTGTGCACACATCACCCTCTCTGCTGCATCACTGCCCAGGGGCTGGGCTGCACAGTGAGGGAAGGGGATGAAGTTTTGCACCTTCAGGCATCTCATATCCACCACACTGCCTGCTTTAGACACACTGAAAAAGGTTCCATCGGTCTCTCTTTTTTTGAAGATTTTGCCAACTCTGACCTCAAATTTGATTTCCTCTTTCTGACAGGGATGATAGAGGATAATAAAAACAAAATTTCAATATCACTCTGTGTGTTTCTACATCTTGTTTCATGGCTACATCTACAGCAGGAGCTGGTGGAACTGGTGAGCTCTTCCAAGAAGTGTAATATCTACACTGGTGAGCACAGTATAGCTCAGACAGGCACAACTGAAGTCTTCAACCCCTAGGATAAAAATTTACATGAGAAGTACATTAGTACGAAGGTACATCTGTATCCACAGGCAACAGTGACTATATCTGATTATTTTTAGTGTAAATACATACTCAGAATGAAAGGCACATGACAGTTTTAAGCTACTTAGCCGAACATGTTCTTTCTGCACCTGTGGGATTTCAGCATTTCTATGCTTTTAAGAGCTTTGTAACAGAGGGATAAGATCAGTGTATGATCCACTTTACTGAGCTGGAAAAATATAATTTATAAGGTGTCATTATTGCAGGAAAGAGGTGGAAAAATCCTTGGTAATCATAACTCTTTACATGCTTAAAGGCCACAATTACTTTCCTGATCCCTGAATGAAAAGTTTTAACATTGATCCGCCAAGAAAAAACATCAACCTGTGACTTGAAAGAATTCCCCTACAGAGGGATGTTTATGCAACTGAACCTTCCAGCAGCACACACATTGCCATCACTGATCACACTGGAAACTCCCTAATCCAAACACTTTGGGAAATCACCACCCTCAGGAAAGGAAATTGGTGTTTATACAAAGTGGGCTGGGGGCTGGTGCCAAAGAATATTCTTTATGGCCACAACTTTTGTTGAAAATGGGTATTTGGCATAAGACAAATGAAAAGAAGCAGTAAGCGCACAGCAGTGAGACCCAGAGTAAGGTACAGCAAATCATCAATTGGGAAATTCATTGTTCAGCCCAGGGAGGTCCAGGTTTTCCGTGGTGTGAAGGAGCTCACCACAGCTGTGCACAGGAGAACTGTACCACTCAGCAGTGTTTGGGAACCATCATCTAACCAACAATATCAACGGGATTTATATGGAACCCTGATAACAATGAGAGGAAAGAACCAAGCTAATCAAACAGGGAGCAGCGACACAGAGCCTATGAGCTCAGAAGAGATTTAATCACTACAAAGCTATTTAACATGAGAGAGCCAGGCATTTGCAATGAGCCCTCCCTGTTGAAATGATTCACATCAGCTGTTCTTCCTCTCCTGCTCGCTGCTGTCACCGTCCAGAAGAGGCAAATAATGATCAAGTGCTTCTTTCACCTCCTGTGTTATGTGAAGACAGAAACATCCAAGCTGAAGAACTGAGCCCCATGGGTCTGACAGAGGATTCAATTACAACCCATGGAATTCAGTTCTCAGAGCTGAGAATAAATGACATTAATTTTCAGGCTGTCCCACGGCACGGCAGCATCCCATGCTCCTGCTGGCTCTCCCCAGTGCCTGGCCTTCTTCCAGGGGCTGTAAAACACAAGAGTGAAAACTTCACTGAAGTCAAATCAGCTGTACCCAGACTGTAGGTCAGAAGCACACTAATGGTTCCAGGACATATATTTTGAAAAATAGGCTACTTTCTATATATTTTTGGCACCAGAAGTGGCCACACATAGGAACAATGTGCCCTAACATGTTGCAGAATTCCTACTAACACGAGAAGAAATTTGCAGCCAAGGAATATAACAACATAACATTTTGCACTTTTCTGGAAGCCTTTGAGAATTTCAAAGAAGTGAGGTATAAATTTCCTTCTTTCTTTTTTTTTTCTTTGTTTTTTTTAAAATACAACACCAAAGACACAGAGGTAAAATCCTCCACAGTCACCCAGCTATCTTGTTAACAAAATAATCCAACCAGAAGCCCAAAAGAAGGAAATCTGGCATGGCTGCAGCCCTGCAGAGTCGTCACATTCTGGGTGGCAAAAAGGCCAAGTGGAAGCCTTCAGCATTACAGCTGCATGGCTGTGCACTGACACAACTTTGTCACACATGTCACACATGACAACTTCATCCCAAAGTGACAATCTCACCCACAGGCAGGAGTTCTGGACCACAGAAAAACTCTGCTCAAACGTACTGGAGATCAAAGCTGTCGTCTCTGACAAGGAAACACCTTGTCACTTCTGACAAACCTAAAAGAAGTCACAAGTCACAATTAAACTGCATACCCCAAATGGGGAATTTTTCAGGAAAAATAAATTGGATAAGATGTTGGATGATGCATTCATCTGTAAATTAGATGTTAGATGCATGTAGGCCTATGTATAAACAGTGCTGGGTTAGTTATAAAAAAAACTTCAGATTTATTTGGAACGTTTTAAAGATATTTCTTTGTGGTCCAGTGAGATGAAGTCTCAGAAAAAAATCTCTTTTGGGTTCACTGTAAAGTCTATTTGGTCTGAAATAAAATATTTGGAGGGGGATTTCAGGTTAAATCTTTTAGCTTTAAAAACTAAATTTAAGGAAATTTACTTAACAGAATGGTTCAAATAGATTTTGGTCTAGCATTGATTTTATTAAGTTATAAGTATTTTTTTGCAGTGAACAATCCTTGCTAACACTCCTTGCCACTCTTCCAGTACATCAGCCCCACGCACAGCCCCAGTGCTGTTGGCAGGACAGGCAGCAGTGTGCCCCTGACTTTACAGCTCAAATCATCTTCTCAGGTTCCTGAACCACTCAACAAAATAAAAGAAACTAAAAATATGCTTCTTTAACTGTTTCTCATGCTGAGAGGGAAACTTCTGAACAAACATTTGCAAAATAACTGTCTTGTGGTACCCACAGATCAGCTCAGTCCTACACATCTGTCGCTTGACTCTGTGAGACAGGAAAGAAAAATCAAATTAACAAAACATCAAGGCTCTGAAATAAGGCACAACTTCATCTGCAAGTCTGAAATAAGGTACTGTAGGAATAAATTTTGCTTGTCTGATGTTTCTAATTGGTCACTGGAATACTGCTTGCTAAGATCGCTGCTGACTTAATTAAGCAAAACCTTCACCAGCAGTGTGGCCCTTCTATGGCAATCCCTCTTCCAATCCCGAGCAGGAAAAAAATCAAATGATCATCCATAAAACATCATATGGTAAAGCAGAGAAAAGGTCAGGAAGAAGAAAGGGTGGAAGTGTCTATCCCTTAGGACAGTCTGGCCATGCTGTGAAAAGTGCATGGCATTTCTGGAGAGGAGGAGGTGGCACTACCTGGGCACCCCTGTGGGCAGCCCCCCAGCTGGGGACAGACACCTCTGGCGCTCTTCAGGCACACGATGACAGGAGAAAATACAAAATGCCCATCCCTGAAACAGTAAAAGAGCCACAGTAGCTCTAAGCTACCCAGGCCAGAAGGGCACCGAGCTTTGGCGCTTCCCAGCCCTGCGCTCCCAGGAAGCCGAACTGCCCTGTCCTGCCTGGGCCAGGCCCTGCAGAGCTGCCTCTGCCAGGAGCTGGAGAGCAGACAGCCCCAAGGCAGGCAGGCAGCTGAACATGCCCCGAGATTCCTCCTCTCCCTCTCTGAACTCTGGGATGGGTCTGCGGAGGACAGCACAGCCCCAGCTCTCTACCAGCACACGTTTCAGTCAAACCCCTAAGGAAATGTATGGAAGAGCACATCCTCAACATTCCGCAGCCATTTTCCAGGTAAGTTTGCTTTACAGGTTTTTTAACTAAGTAGGACAAAAGGCCACATCCTCCCTTTCAATTTGCATGCAGAGTTTAATAACATTTTAAAAAAACCTGATGTCAGTTTGAGCCACGTTCTGCTTTGACCCTTTATCAGCTTCCCATGTGTCATTCTCCAGCCTTTCAGTGTCATTCCGGGAATAATTCTCTCCCTCTGAGAACTCATTTACTCAAGGATTAAATTCATGCATTTGCAAACAAGAAGACAGCCCATAAAATAATATTGTTCTGCCTTTGCAAGAGCAGTGAGGGGACGAGTCTTTTCAACAGGCCATAAATCTACTTCTGAATAAACATCACTTTGTTTTATTCCAGCAAAGTCCCTTAGTACCTCATAGATTGAAGATCTTATTACACCAGATTTAACAGTTCCTACAGGACAGATACTTACTAAACAATCATCATATAAAGTTTTACTGCTACACCAAAAGGCAAACCCTTTTAGAGTGATTAAATAATGTTAACTGCCTGAAGACTATTCTTCCATAAGTTTTCTTATTAATTAAGTATGTTTTAACAGGAAAAGAACATAAAGATCCTAAAGCCATCAAGTTACTGCAATATGTAAATTCTCCGTATTTTCCTTACCATTCCCTACTTTTATTCTCTATGCTGCAATTACAATCTTTCTTTTTAATAAAACATCTATGTTTGTCTGAATGTATAATCAAAGAGTGAGATTTTAATGCTTTTTAACTAGTCAATTATCTACTGCAGCTTCACATGAAATCCAGATACTACCCAAATGAGCTCATCATGGGTGGTAATTAATTAACACCGTTAGGGAACTTGAAATAAAATATGAATATGGTCACATTTCATTAGGAGCATAATGCATCTTTTTCACCCTTATTTAGTTAAATACATTTTCCCCATAGCCAGCAGAAAAATACGTATCTCACAGCTACGCTGACAGCTGGGTAGCTGAAACAAGAGGGAGAAACTAAGGTGAAGTTTTTCTAGAGATTTTGTAATTTTTTTTAAAAAAGAGGAAAACTCACAGCCAGAAAGGAACACAGTGGCACCGGATGCAGGCAAACACTGGAGGCCATCAAAAGCTTTCAGGTTCAACCATGCAGGCTGTGCTGCAGGGCAGAGCTGGAATTGCAGTGCAGGCCATGGGCTGTGTGCTCTGCAAAGCCAAGGAGTCCCGCAGAGGAGTTCTGCTCGCTGGGCAGACCTCGTGCATCCCCCGAAGCAGCTCCAGACCAGCCTCCCACTGAGAAAACCTCTGCCCAGTGTGATGAACCTAGAGCTCAACCTTTAAAACCCAAACATTTGGTCCTCTCCATTTAAAAATGACCCATTTCTTTGATTTCAGCCTGGCCCATCTTTTCCCAATCAGCCCAGGACAGGCAGCCCCATTTGGTCTCCACAGAAATTCCGTTCCTGTAGGAGCTGCCTGGTGTGCTGGGCTGTGGGGAGCCTGCCCTGCTCTCCTGTAGGGTTCCCTCACACCAATCACACTTTCTACACTGGCCAGGTCTCCTTCCATCGCTCCCATTCTCAGCAGAGCAGTTCTGCCACAGAACAGGGATCCACAGGAAAATCTTTACTCTGGTGCTTAGGCACAAGGCAAACAGTGCCCGTATATTGGTAATCCCTCGCAGTAAAGCTCATACACAAATTTACAGACAGACATCTCACACACAGAGGAGCTGTCTGTGCTCTGTAAGGGTCGTGTTCACCCATGAAAAACCCAAAGCCGAAGTTTCCGTGCAGGATCAAAGAAAAGTCACACCTAATCCTGGCTCTTGAGCTCTGCCAGTGTCAAACAGCTCCCATCAGACACCGACACACTGGAGTCAAGCACGCCCTGCTCCAAGGTTCTCCCCGTATCAGTGAGGACCACGGGCAATGCCAGCTGATGAACTGTGGATATTCCTTCCCCCGAATCCTTCAGCATGACAAATGCAACAGGTCCGTAAAGCCTTCGGCCCTGCAACTACACAGACACTTTCACTGTTACCACAGAGAAAAGATTTCTTTTTTTAAAAAAAGTTTTTAAAAAATCTGGACTGGTTAATTCTTATATGAAAAAAAATTCCCATCACATGGTGAATCAGATTAGCCCAAACACATATTTTGGGCTTGCCACAAACTAATGCGTTTGTTCCCAAAACACTTTCTGGAGCTTCCAGTTATTTTTTGGCTGCATTTTTAATTTCAAGAGATAGTTACATTTCTATTGCCAAAGTCTATGTCACAAATAACAAACATTCCATTTCCTCTGCTGCAGAATTATTCCACTCTGCTTATCTTGAGGTTCAATTCTCTTGTCTCCATTTTAATCCCATTTTCCAACACAGTACTTTGCGCAACAAACCATTTTTCTTAATGAAAGATAAAAATAATTGCATATTCCATTTCATTTTCTGACCTAAAACTTATTGATTGTTTCTCCATTTTTTCACTAAGTTGACAAAAAAATACATGGCAAAATACACACCAGGCATAAATCACTATGAAAACAACACTTACACCATCAGCCATCTATATACATTACCACTAGCTGAAACACTAATATCAAAAGTGCCTCATGAAAAGTTATTTCATCTCTTTTAAAAGTTCTGGCCAACAGCAATAATAATAAAGACTTCTAATACTAAGTATTATTTTTAGTAATCACTATACCATTTACTTACAGTGTATTTACAATATAGTTTAGTTTCATTTATACTCAGCCATATTAGGTCACAGCCCTGGAGACAATTTCAGCAAGCTTTATATACTGAAAAATACAAACTTTTGTGGGCTCCATGATCTGGCTTTTTAAGATATATTTTCAGATGAGAGGGTGAAACCTGGTGTAGAAGAATGTAAACGGTCTAAAGCACATATTCTGCACACTGACACAACTGCAGTAACAGCTGCATGAACAGCGCCCAGGTGTTGTGAGAAACTGGAAAGCCATTTTTCAGCGTGCTAACAAGGGCAATGAGAACTGAGATGTTAAAAGCCCTTGCAACTGCGTGGAATTCCATCTCCATCTATTCTTTCTAATTTCAGCAACAAAATCCTACTGTAAGCAAACACGAAGTTTCACAGCAGCTGAGTGAGGACGAAGGAAAGTCCTACCTCTTCGAGTACAGAGCTCTCAAACGCAGTGACACTTCCTTCCTTGGTCAGATATCTGATCACCGTGCCCAGGGCAGACGCTGGACGTGACACAGGTGCTGCCTCCCACATGGGAAAAGGCAGCAGAGTGGTACCTGTTCAGCTGAACTAATTCCTGATAAACGCAGCGGAACGGAGCGAGCTCGAAATGACTGCTCAATCTGTATGTTTCAGAAATAATCTAAGCACCCAAAATGGGAAAACAGAAAAAAAAAATAAACAAGAAAGAGTAGATGGCCATTTCTCATTCCTTCCCAATTTACACAGTTTTAATAACTCAAAAGTACTGGCAACATTTCAGCTGTTGAAAGTACACAGGTATTCACAATATTTGTCACTACGTAACTACTAGACTGTGTATTACTGATACAAAATGGTTACCCTCTGTATAAGCAGTTAAAAAACAAACAGGCAAAGATCAATTAATCACCTTCTGTAACCCTCCTATGATTTAAAAAAAGGAATGTGATCACTACCTAGCAAGGAATTTACTTGGAGAACCACACTGTAATAAACAACCGTAAAGTTAGCAACCCATTATAAGCTGGAGATTTCTTCAAACAGGTTCAATATATAAACACTTGAAATATAAAAGGTTACTGTATTTATATTGTAATTATAATGTAGTTATTGAAAAGAAAGTATTCTGTGAAGACCAAACAAAGTTTCAATCCATACATGGTTTGTTTCAATATTAATGCACTGAAATAAACCCGTGGTAATATCAGAATAATGAAAACAGCTTGAACAGTGTGGAACTGGCCACCTTTAGTTCCGAGGAACCTGACAGCCTGAGAGCACTGAATTGTGACCTGGTCAAGGCAACTTAGCCCTGCATCCTATTCCCATGGAATGGCTCAGCCTCCGGGCTGGGAACGCTGCTGCCAGACCCTGGAAACCAATCCATGACCCATCGTGTTTAGAAGATGAAACACTGGGAGTTGGTTTCTGGATGCTGCCAGGGACTGCCTGGAGGTGCAGATGGCTCCTTCTTGGGCCTGTGAAATGGTGCAAGACTTGTGTGTCAAAGGGGGTCCACAGCAGTAAAGGCTGATGAGTCCTCCCCCACAGCCAGCCTGTGGGCATCGGGTGTTTTCCTCTGGGATACACTCGCCTCCTAGTGAAAATTTTCAGTCTTGTTCTCTTTAAACTCACCAGATCTCATTTTAAAGAAAATAATTCAGGTATTATTTAGATTCAACATGATCATATCCAGAAAATTTAGTCAAGTATGTTGTCTACAAGGAATGATTCCATGGATAACATAAGATCACTGGAGTTGCCAAGAAGTATTAGGATACTCAGTGTGTATTAAAGGTTTAAATAAAGCTTTCAATCTTTTTTTTCAGGCTTCTCCTTGATGAATTCCCCCCAGACCATACCAGGGAGTAATTTATATCTTTGAAACCTCTGTCTTGCAAAAAAGACCCCACTGGAACCCCAGGTCCTTGTCCTGCTATGCTGCCAATCCTCAAACTCCCTCTCCCCAGGAGCAGCAGGTCCTGTTTATCCAACAACAGTTTTAAGAACTCTGAAGCCCTGGCCCCAAAGCAAATTTACAGAGTCCAGATATTTGAAAAACTGCAGAAGAGAGAGCAACTGGAAATGCTCATGAAATTAGGGAATTGCTACAACAATGATAAACAAAATCTATTCCAACCATGAAAACTGATGTTCATCCTCTCTTTTGGGAAAAGGTGGATAACGTGTTCATTTTGACTGATAAAAAGATATTTTAAAAAGACCAGAAAATTTTGTCATCAGAATAATTCGCATTTTCATCACCATTTCCCACAGAAAAACATTCATTTCTATGTTCTCCCACATGACAGTGAAATGCAACTGGTCCCAATATCAGTCTGCACCAAAGCTATGGCAATTAGTATTTTTTTAATCCACTAGCCAAAAGGAAGGAAAATAAATCATAAGAAAAATATTATTTGGCTAAACTGGGAATATTTTTTTTAATTATTTTCTGAAAATAAAATACATACATTTGAGATATATTACATAATATATTTTTGCCTAAAACAAAAAAATGCTACTTCGTTTGCCATTATTATTTTTGCATACGAGCAATTAAGAAAATGCAAACAGATTTTTTAAAGGAAAAAAATGAAAGTTTAATTCTCAAAATGTTAAAATAAATTTATCTTTTTATTATTTACCCAAGACTATTTGCTGCACTCAGCTGAGCTTTGTAAATAATTTCAGTTGACTCAAAACTGCATTTTTCAGTTAGCAAAGTAAGCATAAAAAGGAAAGAGTAACTGCCTGTCTCTAAGCATGCTAATGAAGGGAAGGGAGCTGCTTTATCCTGCAGACTCCAGAAACCCTTCCCTGCACCAACCCATCAGGAAATTTGTTGGAAATTTCACCACGGAAGAGTGGAAATTTCTCAATCTCTTTTTTCCATGCTGCAAAGCAAACTTTTGGGTGCTTAGATAAGCTAGAATCACATACAAGAAACAAAAATAAATAAATTATTTCAAAAAAGTAAAGAATTGGTGTGAAAGAAAATCAGGGATAGCCAGTCAAACCCTTCTGTTACTACAACCATGGTAGTTTCACAATCAGTAGCATTTGATAAAAAGAAAAAAATACGTACATCAATTAACTCACATCCTCTCCCTGTTTAAATAATTGTTATTTAAGTGGGTTAAGATACAGATTTAGAAGAAAAAATGAATATACATAAATCATAATTCAAGGAAATATTAATGCACCTAATGCTACCACCATCCCCTATTTCTGAATTCCATTGAATTTGGAATAAAGTTACAACAGCACTAGGACAAGAGAAAAAATTCTTTCATGGTGAAGAGAAGCACTAGAAAATGTGCAGATTCCCTGACACAACAGTATTTAAACGTCATTCTAAATTTCTCATCGCTTTAGCATAAATATAACTCAAAATACTTCAAAGACTTGATATTCATTATGTTGCTGTTTACAGAATGTAAATGCATCAACGCTGACAGAATTATCCTGGTTCAAAACTGGAAGAATTTGACATTTTGATTCAATCTGTAATGTGCAAATTACCTTTCACGTACACAAAGCGTACTGGTGCTCAGGCAGAAGATAAACATGTAATAAATCCGCTTACTTTTTTTTTGGCTCTTACTCACAGTGGAATCCCCAAAATGCATTTTATTTTATCTTTTTCCCACTCTTCAGCTTTTTCTCTTTCATTTTCCTTCCTCCTCTTCAATCACCAAAGGTTTGCGTTTCTCATTTTCTGTTTTACACCCCTCGGCTTTGTTCTCTGCAATGGAAAGGCAGACAGACAGCGGGGACAGAAACACGGCCGGCCCGAGGGAACCTCCTCGGGCTCCCACACCCCGGAGAATCTGATTCTCTCTCAAAAACATTTTAACTTTATAAAGGGAAGGGAATGAAAGCTCATTTGCATATGGGTTCATTCCATCTCCTCAGCTGACACGTTTATAGCTCTGGAAAGCCCCTTTCTGATTCCCTGGCTGATAAGGAGCCAGGGAGGTATCGCAGCGCGGGGAGAGGTGAGAACGGCTCTGCTGACCTTGCAAGCGGGGCTTCGCTGCAGTGCTCCTTTCGCCCTGCTCGGAGGGCCCAGCTGGGAGATTTGGCTGCTGTTTTTTCTTTAGATTTCAAGGCTCAGGCCATGCACGTAGAGCTAAAGACACAAGTGAGAGAAACCCCCACTCTTGCGCAGGAGGAAGCTCTGGTCAGGCGCTCAATACTTCGGCTTCCTGTCTGTACACTCCGCGGTCTCATCTGGGGAAATCCTGAAAACATTATCAGATGCCTGATAAGCTCCTTGGCTTTCAAGTACATAGTGATACAGTTTCAGTCAAAACCTCATTTGAATACAGTTTTAAAGTCTAAATAAAAAGTGAGACCCGTAAGGAGAAGAGATTAGACTTGCAGCCTAACATCTCTGGCATCAAAAACAACGTGACTGATGTTTGATACTGGCATAAACAAATCTACTTCTCCCTACCTCCACCAAGATGGTCAGAGTGTGTGTTCAGCTTATTCAAAAGGAGTGGAATTAGACATCTGGTTAATTAAAGCTTTTATTTATCCACAAACAACATGGTAGAAGCAGCAGCACGGATTCCTTACTCCATTCCAACGTTGTTCACCACTGACATGAGGCAAGTTGTTTCTGAGAGGGGGGTTGCTTAAAACTCTGGTGCCCATTCCTCCCGTGGGATTTTCTGGCACAGCTGGCAAGTGACAAGACTTGCTTTGGTCAATGTCGACATCTGTTTACCAGGCATTAGACAGATTTTTCCAAACCCTGTTCACAGACTCATCACAGGCTGACAACATTTAACCCTGTGCATTTAGCCCAGGAAGAGTAAACCTCCAGCACCACAGACTGAATCTCCAACATTTTCCGGTTCAGACAGGTACTTCATGAAGATTCACCCACAGGGAATCGTGACCTCTCCACTGGTTTTCTCCATTCCAACCAGGGCAGGGGACTTCTCTGTGATACATTCCAGCAGGTTCTCCTTCACACACAGCTTCTGAAGATGAAGAAATGCACTCTGTCCATGAGTCTGGAATCAACTAGGAATGTTTTCTCATGTATTGCAACGTCTGCAAGCAGACAGAGCTTAATCTACTTCCCCCTCCCAGCACAAAAAAACCCTGTATCAAACACTTTTCATGACAACTCTGATGTTTTCTGCTGCACTCACCCCAAGGGTTACCACAAAAGCATGCACATGTATGGATCAGCTACTTTGGAGGAGAGGAAAATTTGCAAGATACTTATTGTTAATAACCACATTCTTCTGAGTCAGTACAGAAGTTCAGGCTGTCCGTAGTCAGGGCAAAAGCACATACCATCTTCTGTTTCATCTCAAGAGCTGGTTTACAGATCTCCACCTAGGCTAATACACAAGTCACAATTCACTAGAGTAGAGGTTTCAGACACAAAACCACTCACCATTTTGATACCCACATCAAAATATATAACAACAAAGGCAGATCCATGGACATTGATTCAGACCCAGATGGGAAATAATCCCAAAGTTTCAAAAGCCTGTGAAACTGGGATTTTGCTTTTCAGCAGCGTGAGAGACATGATGGGCTAAAAAAATACCATTGTCTGAGCCCTCAGATGCTGCTCTGGGTCACATCTGTGCACAGAGAAGCCAAGGCTCTAGTAGGACTTATCAATAAGAATGCTTAAATGAATTTGAGTGAGTCTTTGCACAGGAAGAGAGGAGCAGTGATACCTCAGGCTGGGATTCAGCTGTGTTTGCAGTGCTCACTTGTACAGCTTTCAAAATGCGTCCTCACTCCAGCCTTGGATTTAAAAACTTAAGGCTGGCAGTATGTTGTGCACTGCTCCTGACAGCTGACACCAGTCAGGACATTTGTTATCATCCTAGCATCTCATCTGGAAAGTTTTGACTTACTGAATTTCTTTTTTGACAGGAAGTCTAGATCTCAGCCCAATGCAGTGGCTGGAAACTCTTGAGGCAATATTATGTTAGGCCAGGCAGGATAACACTACAGCCCTGAGTGCAGCACCCTCAGAAACATGTGTGTGGTCATGTTGTGCATTTTAAGGGCACTAAATCACAGCCCACGTGACAGACCACCTGATAGTTCCAGCTTCTCTGCTCTATTTACTGCTGTTCACTCTATTCCTTACCCATAGAAAAGGCTGACTTCCTTCTTTTCCCTGAGGAAGATGGTCCTCCCAGAAGGGAGGATCTCTCCCAGGCTAGTTAAAATCTTTACAGCAGTATAAAACATGCAGGCATCAGAGATAAATTATGCCCTGTATATAAAGTATCTTTCACAAAAATACAGCCTTCAGAAAGCAGAGTAGACATATAGTCATTTCATGCATGATTTCATAAATCTTTCCTCCCTGCTTGGAGACTTTCTTTGTGAAAGACAGTGAGGTATGAGTTAGAAATTCCAACAGGAGCTGGAGCTTATCCCCATTGAAAACTATAGCAAAATCCTCATTACTTTTGAAGAAACTGGAATTCTTCCTTCAATACTCTTAAAAACAATCTTTCACTTGGTTTCCCATGAGAGGTTAGTTCTGTGGGGGTTTTTTCTATGATACAGAGCCTTATACACATACTTTTTTGCATCTAGTTGTCTGGTTTCTTTAAGCTGAATTGACTTACAAATTTTATGAGCGCTTCCTCTGATTTCTGTCTCATTGCTTTAATATCCAATACATTGAAAAGAACTTGGGCTGACAGAGAAACCGAGGAAATACTTTATAAATCATGCACCTTTCATAGACCGCTTTGCACATTTACAAAGGCTATGGTCATACCACAATCCAGGTAGGATTTGATCAGCCTTTTCACAGCCCGCTGTGACAGGCATATAAATTAGGACACTGTACACCTACCTCTTATGCAAGCATTGAAAAGCTGTCAGGCATGCCTGGGTAGCAGAGTGGAGAGGGGCTGGTAGAAATAGCTCTTCTGTGTACTCCTCATGACCTGTGCAGCCTCCAGAAGGCAGAGCTCTGCTCGTGGACAGGGCTCGCGCAAGAGAGAGAAACATGCCAAGGCAGGAGTGCTGCAGCTACCCTCCGTGACATGTTTTTCTAAGCTGGGAAATGTTCCCAGTAGGAAATGCCTGCAGAGATTCATATAGAGGCATTAACCTTCCCCCCCAGAGCTTGCTTGTGTACATGGGTGCATGTACCTGCACATATTTCTTATGCTAAAGGAAGATTTTTCTCCACAGTTGCACAGAGAGCTGGGGTGTTGCCAGAACAGCCCACAGCCCCTGCAGCTTTGCTCTGTGTCCCTCATGACGGCCAGATTGCCTGTCCCAGTGCCTTAAAACCCTGCCAGAGTTGTTTTACTCAGGTTTGTCATTCTCTTAATTATTTTCCTGTGACTGGCTTTAACATCTGTGAAAGCAAGAGTCTGAGAGGCAGTACAACAGAGTCAGACCCCACACAAACCACAGCGCACCCAGAGATCTGCCCCCACACCTGCATCCTGGCCCCCATCTCCTCTCATGCCTCCCTCCCTGGGACAAGCCCTGGGCTTGCCTGCACCCTGCCCTGAGACAGTGTGAGTGCTCCCTGGGAAGAATGTAGCATTTCAGCAGGTAAAAATAGTCCACTGCTGCCCTGTCAGGCAGCTCAAGTGAAGAGAAATTGCTGCAAAGTAGCACCAAGCAGCACAGTACCATTTCTGTCACAAGCTTCATAAGTGGCTTCACATTGCAGTCAGAAGTTAGAAAACAGGAAAGTTTCAGATGAGTTACTAAGGCAGGAAGTGAGTCAGCCCTGAGCAAGAGGGACTGCAAACAGCAACCCATTATCCTGCAGACACCCAGCCACAGACACAGCCAGGCACCCAGAATTCACCCAAGTGAGCCTGAGAGCAGAAAGCATCGGCAGGGCAGGAACAGAGAGGAAATGAGACCCCTCTTCTCCAACCACAGCCTGAAGGAGGGAAGATTTTATCCATCCAGAGGACTGTCTGCTAACCAGTCTTCCTGCTCCTTGCAGCCCTAACCACCAAGCCACCAGCCCTTCACTCCCAGCCCTGCGTAGGCACAACAAGGCCTCCCGTGCAGGTCTGCTCAGGAGCAGCTGAAAAGAGCCTTCCAGAAAAGCTGTGAGTGGGATTGCAAGTTCCCTCGAGCATCAGGAAATTGGAACCCTGGCCTCTCACACACTCATTTGAGTACTTGCTATTGGAAATAGAAACACCAACACCTCCTCCTCGGCTGCCACCCCTCTCTGCCCGCATCCCACATGAGAGGAAGCTGCTCTGGAAACAGTCACATCAGCCTCCACAGAACAAGGAGGCCAAGGAGCATCTTCAGTTAGGCATAGAGGAGATTCTGGCTGCTTGCCTAGAAACAATGTTTATCAGAGAATTCATCTGGGGCAAACAGAAGAGCCCTAAGGCACCAGTGCCACAACAGCTCGGCAGCATTGTGGCAGGAGTTCTAAGAATAGGCATTTTGGGGATATGTACAAAAGAAGCCCCAGTCCTTTTTTAGGTGTACCTTCAGGCACACAAATTTCATCTAAAAACATAACCTAGGCACTGAAGTCACACAGGCAGAGTTGAAAATTAAACTCTGGATACTGGACAGTATTCCCCATCACGCAAAACCCTGCACTCCTGGTTGCAGTGCCGGGAACAACATTTGGCCCTGAAGCCTGGCCAGTCGCACAAGCATCGAGACCCTACATGGATAACAAATCCCCACCAACTTTTGCAGGTTCCTAAAAAGGGTAGACTGCTTAAAGAATTAGCTGTTCTACAGGTGATGCGTCAGGTTCCTAACATGTTGTTCTCTGTTTCAAACATGTTGTTGAAGATCTTAGGAGGACAAATGATGTGTTGCTCTCTGTGTGAATCAGAAAACTAGGATGCTAATTCCAACTGAAAAAGAACCTGGAGAAGGATAGGCAGCATTGACTGGGTTCCAGCATTAGAAAAGGCCCTTGCCTGTCTGCTTTTCCCGATAATAATCTTCTGTAAAGCCTCAGATCACTGTAGCAAAAGATGTAAATATCACAGCATGGTCACATATACCATGTGGGGAAACCAAGACACAACTGAAGAATAACATGAGCTTTCTCAAAGCACCCAGATTTCAATGCAAAGCATTTCTAGATCCTTCCTAGTTTCAAAAGAATCTCTGAGTAAGGCATGGGAAGCTATGCACAGAAGAAAGCACTTCAGAAGGTTTTTCATCCTTGAAAGAAGCTGTTGAGGACTTCTTATCTGAAGTAAAAAAAAAAAAAAAAAAGGCTGGAACAAGACTGGGTAGAAGGTAAAAAGCAAAATCGAGAACCTAGTTGCAACTTGCAAGTTTTGAATATCTTCCAGTGGAATAATCATTCTCAGAAAAGTGTTGTGCTGTTGGAATCAATTTTTCCACAGAAATGTTCCCATTCTCATTTTCATTATCACTTTTTTTTCTCACACATGCTTTGAGAGGTCAGCACACTCCTGGAACCAGGGGGCATTGCATTTAAAAAATGAAGTTTTGTAAACTAAGTTTACACAGCAAGGTTTTGTAAATCAGCTTTGGGATTAGAAGTCTTTGTTCCATAATAATGAGACTCTTTAACTGACAATTTTAAATACCTTAAAAGAATTTATAAGCTTCTTCACAAAATCCAGGAGAGGAAACATAATAGGCTCTGCTCCAAGCAGAGGATCACAGAGCTGCTAAAAACAGCTCTAAAAGGTTGTGTATTATTTAAGAAGGAATGTGATGGGCAAGGACTAGACAATGCCTAAACAGCCTTAGGAGGAAAACAGTATGGACAAAACTTTCAAGTTGAGAAGAAGTTCAGAGAAAAGAGCTGTTTGCTACTGGTATGTTTAGGTCAACAGAACTTGATACATTCCCTGAAAATAAGCAGAATCTGTCAGACAGAATCACAACTTATTTCTCCTGCCTGGAGTTTACACAAGCAGCAGGTACAGAAACCCAATTGTGGTTAATTGTATTTTTAAAAGGAGGTTGCTATCATGCTGAATGAAGTGCAAAATCCTCTGAACTAATAAATCCAGCAGCACCTTATATTTTATTAAAGAACAAGATGATAGGTTAATTAAACATGGTGTTAATTTAGTGATTCTTGAAGCTGGGATGATTTTGGTCACCTGGCTTACAGAAAACAGAAGCCAAGTAATAGCTTGGTTTTGTCTGGGGTTTGTTCTCATTTCAAAACTCAGTCATAGAGAACCTGCACTGGAACAACAGCCAAGGAAAACACTCGTATTTAGGAAACAGATCTACTGAAAGCTGTTTCCAGATGGGGACATGGCAGCACAGAGGGTGTCTGCCTGCTGTGACCTGCCCTGTGCCTGTCCCTCTCAAACCTGATGGTTCAGCAGCACACGGAGCCACCTCTGTGTCCTTGCCCTGCACAGGTGCTCAGTGCTGCTCTTCAGGCCCTCTCAGGCACCTCTGTGGCACACAGATTGCTCACACCTCCCAAGCCACTTCAGAAAGGAGCCTGGCCATGCTATCCATTCACCCACAGGCTGGGAGAACTGCGTGTTTGTCCTGCAGAGCTGAGGGCTCCCAGGGCCCTGCGGTTGGGATTTCCCTGCAACAGTCCCAGGGACATCCCTTGCTGCAGGGCCAGGCACGTATTGGGGCTGTGTCTGTGGACAGCCAGGAGTTTAGCAGACAGAAAAGAAGGGGAAGACTTGCACTTCATGCCCCCAGCTCTGCCCGATCTCCCCTGTGCTCCCCTGAGGGACGGCTCCTCTCCTCTCCGCCTTCTGAGGTGCACATGCACACTGCAGCTGGGAAAAACACTCTGGGCAAAGTGACTATTTCCAGGGGTTCTTGCCCAAACCCACTAACATCCAGCATCCCAGATTTCTGTTTACAGAAGGTTCATACAGCATCTTGCTTAGATGTCAGATGACATTTGAGCAGCAGTGGAGAGAAAAGTAACAAACATTAGAAGGCCCCCTCAGTGGCTGCACAGCCATAGCCTTGGCACCGCTCACAGAAAATGTCTGCTTGCGTTGTGAAGACAGGGTCAGGCCTTGCCTTGAGGGAAGACAAGGCTCTGCATTCCGGATCAAGGAGAGCTCTCTGTCTCGCTGGGATCCACCTCACACACGCTGCTGTGTCCCCATCCTGCCCTGCAGCCGGGACTCCCTCTCAGGGCTCCTCTCGCTGTCACGGCTCTCACGGGCTCACAACGCCGCCTGCCAGAGCTTCATCATCCCCCTGCATCCCTCCATCCCCTG
>VYZT01013958.1:2301-16569 GCA_013400735.1 Pomatostomus ruficeps
ATCTAGACAGAACCAGGCTATCTCTACCACAGAAAGAGTACCAGCACAACACCAGGCATGAGATTTACCTCCCTCCTTTACATTTTGCTGGAACCCAACCATTTATAGCAAAGAGGCTCTGACATAGATCAAAATACTTCAGCTCAAACTGACTCCAACAGAAAAAATATTAAATGCCAGTATTTCAAATCATCAGTCCTCCAGTCCTCTCTCAATTTTGAAGGCTAGCACGGGCTGTGATAATTCCCAAGGATGAGTAAATCCCTGTAGTCGAACAGATGAGAGATTCTTGTATAAGCAAAAACATCCGTTTCAAATTATATTTCCTCTACTGTGTCTCTAAAGTCTTTGCTCAGAAACAAAAGCACACAGATAGATTCAATCAGAAATGTGGGAGTCTTCCTTTTGTCCTGTGAAATACTTTACTAAACAGGAGTTATTCTGTACAGAATCAACATGGCAAAAAAAGTTCCTGATGTTCTCAATTCAGTAACAGTGAAATATTTTATTCTGAAATACAGGAGAGTGTTTCTGTGCACAATCTTCCCAAAAATTATTGCATGGAAAGATATCAAGAAATACACAGCCATACTGATGAAAGATTTGTAAGGATAGCCACGGATCAGTGTGTTCTTTTTTGGTTTTACAAGTTTTGAAATTAGGAGTTTTGTTCTCACCTCTGAGAATAAATGGGTTTCTAAAATCTGAAGGGGAAGAATTGCACAAATGCACTGCTGCGAATAGGAACAGTTACACTCATTTAGCCACGACTCATCCATCAAGAAACTCCACAGACAACTGCCATGTTAGCACTTCCAGACAAGAAATAAGCATCAAGGTTCATTCCAATTAGTAGCCCATGATTTCTTTTTCATTCCTGTTTTCAAGCACTTCCTGCAGAGTACCTGAACTATAGTTGAGGTAGAAACACAGCAAGCACCTGGTGAAATGCTACAGATGTTATTTTGTATCATCTGATAAAATCACAATAAACACTACTAGCTTCAATAACAGTGAGGCCAAGTTTTAATCACAATTGCACTCATGGGTTGGAATTTTCTAAGTGAGAAAGGTCTTCAAGTGAAACAAGTAGTTTTGGGAAAAACATTTCCATTCCAAAAAAAAATCTCATTTCTTCCTTTTAGGAGAACAAAACCAAAACTATCCAGTTCCAAGGGAGATATACTTATTTGAGTTCATCTGAACTACTGCAGTGCCTCATGACATTCCAGTTTTCAACTATGACATGACTGACAGATCATATGTGTAACATGTACTGGCTTGGAAAATATATTAATTAGTATACTGATAATAATTAACATGATACAAAAATACCACTTTTCTTCTGTCAGGAGTTGTTTTGTTCAAAAATATGTTCACAGATCATGCTGAATTATTACAGCCTGACATGATGTATGGGAGGAGGAAGTATATCACAAATAAATAGTGTATTTATAACTTCCATTAACTTTTACTGTATGAAAAGAAGACAGAACCTCAGTGGGACTAACACCTGTAGGTTCCCAGTCCACAGCAGCAAACCTGCACCAGTCACTGAAATCAGTTGACTCATTCTCTGCCATAATACCTCTTCCTATTCTTGATGAGGAGACACTTCACAAAAAATAATACAAGTGATTTTCATTCCAGATTACCACAGAAAAATAATGGTTTTCCCCACTGAGAGACAGGTAGTCAGTAGCTCTCTTTTGCACAAACTCGCCCTCTTGGATTTCTAACACTTCCATTACATACAGTTCCTTGCAACTGAGATACGATTGTTTTCATTAATTAGAAGAGATTGGCAATGCTGAAGTCCTCTCCTGACAGAAGTAAAGGCATGATCAACAAAATTATGCCCACTTAAATGTGGAGTTAAACAGCAACAAGTGCCTTGCAAATTTGCCACTAATACATTTTCTGCTTTTGCTGAGTGTTATTATATTTATGGATTTACTGTGCCTTCCAAGATGATAGCTGCAACTCTTGTTTTTATGAGAGGACATCTGGATCAGGCACATATCCAGAATTAGTATTCTTCTTGCAGCAGAACTCCAGCATCTGTTCCATATGCTATTGTATCTTGTATATTGACTAACTTCCAATAGAATGGGATTTTGCAGAGTTTACTACAGTGCTGTTAGAGTGCTCATCAATATGTTTCTCCACTTAGAATTCAAAAACCTACTCAGCATTATGAAATACAAGCTTACAAATTTTTTTCTCCCAAGAAACCTCTCGCTATGCAGTTCTGTACAATGTCACGGTCTTTGCATCGCTGTGGTTACAGACAGCAGACATCAGTTTTTTGTTTGCAATGGTCTTAAAGAAGGCTTTCTTCCTACGTTTCTTAATGGAGTCCTAAAATATGGGGGCATTTTACCATCAATAATCTGTAACTGCTTAAGGGCATATTTTCCCTGCATAACATTCTTCCCTGTTCACTTTTTGATGTGTCTGAATGACCTGGAGCAAATGGCCAATTCTAAGCAGACTGATAAATTAGCAGTGTCTAGCTAGAGAATACAATGCTGGGGAGAGTTTGCCAACAGAACCTCAATGTAAGTAATTTTTATAACTTCCCTTAAGTTTTTTTCTGACCTTATAGGAAGTCTCATTACATTTCCCAAACTTTATATGCTCTTTTCCAAGTATCACCTTTTAATCTGGCAAATAACCTGAATATTCCTTGGTTTTCATCTTCCATTTTCTTCAGCCTTTCTGGTTTGCCGGCATAATTTCTTTCACTCAAAAAGTTTCAAGGAGTACAGTTGAAAGTTTTATATCAAGAATACCTTTCAGTGTTACATGCAGTAATTCTACAAATTAAGATTCTCTGCAGACAGGTAAATGTACCTATGTACATTTTTTTTGGACCATCTTCTCCTTCACATATTTCCTGTCTAGTTATTCTTCAGTTTTGTTTTCTGCCTTGCATGTAAAAAAAATTGATTTTGGCTTTAGGGGACTTAGGGATGTCATCATGTTCTAAGATTTAATGTTGTTTTCCACACAACATTCATTATTCCACCACATATCTACATTCATCTGACACTCACCAGTCTGTCCTACGTGTGGTCTGAAACACTTTGCTCCATGAATTGTTCGTCAACTTCTTATCTTGATCTCACACTCTGTTACACAAAACTTACAAGTAAGTACTTGTGGGTGTATTGAGGAATTCAAATTGATCACTGTCACACCTACATCTTGTCTCTCCTGCTTGAAGACAAATGTAAGACGAATGTTTCATTTACTCTCCTTTTTTTTTCTTCTCCTAGAAAGGCTTGACACTGAAGGAAATTTTTAAAGGTATTTTCAGCTCCACCAGGGATTTTGCTGAGCAGTGAATCATAAGACATTTACCTTTTCACCCACACAGTGCAGTCGAAGTTCAGCTTGTCTTTTGGTCACCGATTTCAAACTGCCTCCAAAAGATTTCTTGATCTAGCCTGTCCACTGCTGCATCACTGCCAACTGGAGCTCCCACCCTTCCCCCTACAACCACTGTGTTGTGACCATACACAAGGAAAACCGTGTACTTCATTTGCGCTTTCCATCAGTTTCTCCCACATGCCACTTCTATGTATTTTTCTTCTTACCAGATCTTTGTCAAATTTATTTCCATTTGCCTCCCCCAAGTGTTTTATGCAGCCTGCCTACTGCATGCTCTATGACTTCCTCCCCTTTCCGCTGTACACTTCTCTGCCCTCTTGGCAGAAAGTCTGTGAGTGGAGCTTGTATCAAAACACGACCACTAATTTTTTGCTACTTTCTTTTGTCTTCGGTAAAAGACAGGCACTACACATCCCATACATTGATTCCTCTTACATCAAAACCTCCTAGTAAGTGTGGGAGTATCATTACAACTCCACTTTGGTCTCTACACATAAAGAGCAGCCAAAACCCCAAAATCTGTTGAAAATGTGCATTCACACACACACACTATCATAGCGTCTATGGAGACCAGCCAAAATTGCCAAACTAGAATTAACTTCAGGTGTCTCTAGTAAGATTCCCAACAATATGTTGCCCTTGAGAAGTTGAAGGAAGGATGCCACCCACCTTCAAGTTTTCTCAGCCCCATCACCTCACTCAGTGAAGGGTAGGGGTATATGACAGCAATTCCCACCAGCAGTGGTTTTGTTTCACTCTTACATCGCCAGGGAAAGCTGAGGGTGCCTGATGTGTCTCACCAGCTTGCAGGACCCCACCAAATCACCTTTTGCATGCTGGTTTTGATAAGGTTTTTGGTTGTATTTTTTTAATGTCTTTTTCCAACAGTTTGCTCTTTTGCTTGCTATTCTGTTTTATTATAATTATCACTACAGGAGGAGTAACCTGGATAATTGAAACCTAGAGCTCTTTCACTGCCTTCAAATGTACATTGAAAAAGCCAGTGTTTAAATATTGCTTGTCAAGGCATGGGATGTTTTTGTGGAGTTCACCATGCCTTTTTTTTTTTTTTTTGCTCTGCACCTGCTGAGGTAAAAAGGCCTGGAATGGGAGTGTTTTCACCTCAATAGGGTGGGTGGAAGGATTATGTAAACAACTTGTCTGTCTGGAAAGAGGGGCCTTGACAGGTGCCACACTGTCAAACAACAATTGTGACTTCTTGCATTTCGAAAGTCATGCTCAGATGGTTTCATCTGAAACCCTCTGGGTAATAGTAGCCTTTTGAGGTTATGATATCTCTGGATGGAATTCAATAAAAGAAATTCACTTTCAATTGAAGCCCTGGAACACTGCCAGACAGCTCCAACAATGCAATACATCTCCAAAGAAAATTGGACTGATCCCCCCTCCTCCTTTTTTCTCCTCCCCTTTCCATTTCTCTCTTCATCTTTATTTGTGCTTTTAACCTTGTTTGTGGGTTCCTTTTTTATATATATTTCCTGTCCCAATAAGTTTGGGATCCTGAAGCCTTAAAAAAAAGATAAACACTTGGGACTGAAACACTAGTAGCCAGTAATAGGGAGACGCAGACTCTCAGAGTAGCAAAGACAAGTTGCTCTCAATAGCTGACCTTAGCCACATCCGTGAAAGGAAACAGAATAGAACCTCTGCTCTTGCTGAAGTGTGGATATTATTACAACCACCAGCCTCCTAGACCTTCTTAAGAAGGCTCGTTAATGTACTTATTAATTTGTTTAGTTTAAAGTAAGGGGGAAAGCTCACAAAACCTGTCTCACTTCCAGAGGCAAAAATGTTGACTTTTTACTTGGGTTGCCATTTGTAATGATCTGAGATTTTTTTTTTTTTTGCATTCCACCCCTTTTTTCCCTGGATTTGGCAGGAGTTGCAATTGCCTGTCTTCTCTTGGTTTTAATCATCTAAGCAGATTAAAGAGTGTACATAGTTGGGAGGCAGAAGATGGAGAAGATGCATCAGTCTTGTGAAAGCACTAATTTTCTCCAATATTTTCTTCATCAATGATCTACCTCTTGAGCTGTTACTACTACATGTGATTTTCATTGGATTTCCCATCGGATTTCCCATCAAGTCAAATGGGGATAAGAACTGCATTAAAAAAAAAAATCCCCCATGCCTTGTAAACAGACTACAGATCTCTCTGGCGGATTTTGTGCTGTAGTTCCTTGTGGTTTGCATTTAATTCACATTGGGCTGTAAATCCCTTCTTTTGCCTCAGTTCTACAATGTTTTCCTTTTCTTACATTAGGTTAATATTTCAAAACCAGTGAAGTAACAGCAATGTTAGAGTTAAAAAAATCTGACCTGCTTCCTCTTTCTACAGCATTATTTATCCTTTTATCTCTCCAAAGCTCACAATCTACACAGGTTCAGGTCTGGTCAAGTGTCAGCTGAGAAAATAGGCATGGGTTTGTTGGGGAAGAGGGTCATTTGTTCTATACATGGTGCTTTCTTCTGATCAGCCGCATCAAAAGAATGGCAGGTGATGCTCAGACACCAACTCTAACAAGAGAGTCCAAATCAAATTCCAGACTCACAGGGATGCTTGGGCTGCCTGATGGCGTCAAAGCTAAACCTGGAACACAAGCTTCTGTGTTAACAAGTTTAAATCCCACTCTCATTTCAGATTACTACATTCTTAACTGTTTTCCATAACCTGTTCTGTACATACTATTAAATAGGTGTGATAGGACTCATTTCCAGCTAAAGTTCCTTGCAAAGACTTACACAAATTCAGTGTCAGCATTAAGCACACCCAAGCCCTGTGTCCCAGTTTGGAGACAAATTTAGGAGAAAAGCAACCTTTGACAGAGTGTTTTCTTTAAAGAGAAAGGGCTTCAATAACTCCCTTTTCTTCCATCAATGAGAGAAATAGATATACCTGTGGAACCAAAGTGGGGAAAAAAAAAAACCCAACTATTTATTAACAAAGAAAAAAAACAAAGGGGTGCCCAAAAGGCACAGGAAAAGATTGAATTCAATACTTTAACCCTCCCCACCTGCCAGACCGCGTGGCCAAGAGGCAAAGATGGTGACTGCTTCTCTTTGGCTCAGGGGAGAGAGAAGAGCTCAGGTGGCAGTGGGGAACCTGTTGGATTTCTGGTGTGGGTCTCCTCCTCACAGCAGTGAAGTTGGTGGAGTTTAATGTCCCTTCTTGTGCTGGCTCGGTCTATCCCAGTATTCCGACCGGCTAGGCCGGGGCCACCCCTCCCACGGGCTCCCAGGCTCCCAGTCTGGGAAAAACAAGCCCGAAAAAAAACCAGGAAAAAAACAAAAAACCAAAAAAATAAAGAACAACTGAAGGATCTCTGCTGGAGTCTGCAGAAAAGGTGGGAAAAGAAAAAAAACTTCTTGCTTCAAACTAGCAAAAAATTAATCTGACAAAAGGGAACAATGTAGCATTCCAGTACATGTGGCCGGAGCACACATGCTGAAGAAGCTTTGAACAGACCCCACTTGGGGTTTCCATGCTCCAGCCCCACGCCCCTGGTTCCTCTTAAAGCTACAGCTACAGAAGCCATTTTCTGGACATAAAGCAGCCAGTAAAAGAATAAAAGCATCATCAAAAAATCACCTCAAGACACCCAGTTTCCTGCAGAAAACTCCTTAGGTACTGCACAAGCAAGCAGATGGCAGCTCTGGGTAAATTTGCATTCGTAAATATTAAGTAGGGGTTACACATCTCTAGCATACAAGGTTTTCCACGAAGTTTCTTCCAAGCACAAGGAAATTAAACAACTGCTCCAAGTTCACCAAACAGCCCAGTGACAGAGTGAGGAACAGAATGCAGGTCTTGTCACTTCTCCGCTCACACCCAATCCTGAAGATACCTTGCCTCCTTAGAGTGAAGGCTTTGTGTAAGAGACAGTCCCAGGACTAAGGTCTGAAATATTTAGATGCAGCTCATGATGTTAGATTTAAAAAAAAAAAAGTCCTCCTAGCTAGCAGTCTATATGCTCCCCTTGTCTCACTATGTAAATAAAACACATGCATGTTCACCTGAGTGCAGTGGAAGTTCACGGAAGTATCTGTTGCTGCCCATGTATTTGTCCTCTGCCTTTATTCTCCTGAGTGCTAGGCTTGGCTATAGAACCTATTCGGACTAGATTTTCTCCTTGTCATTGTATTTAGGTTAGAGAAGAACGTCAATTCTCTTCTCAAAAGATTTAAAAAACCCATTCATTTATCTTTTATGGACCAACTGTTGCTCTCCAGAAGTTTTTTTGCTCTTTTTCCTCTTTACAGAAAATACTATTTATTCACAAGTGAAAATATATTCTTACTACCTCTATAATTTTACAGGCATGTGGAGTTTTCAAGAAGCAATATTAGAAAATTATTTAAAAAAAAAAACAAAAACAAGTTTAAAATCACAGCAGAACTACTTTCGTAGCCTTTTCAGTATTTGATTTTCACTCTGTTATGAAGTAACAAAGTAAATTCAAAGCTCTCCAGGCAGAGCAATTCATGAATATCCCATCAGCATTCTTCTCATTATTAACCTGCCTTCATCTGAAATTTTTTTCCAAGAAAAAACAAAACCCAAACAGTTGTAACAGACTGAAACATATAAGGCAACAAACAGACTTGTGCTTTTGAAGCAATTCAGACATCTGTAGTCTAATAATCTACTTTTTCCTGTAGCAATAATAGAAAAATATTCCTTGAAGAATACAATGAAAGGTCTAATCTGCAAAAATTACAAACATTGTTCATTTTATCCTTGAAAAAGAATTTTTGCTACAGAAACAACTAGAATTTTCCATTGCTTCCATAGATAAACAGACCAGCTTCACAGGTAGTAAAATTTAGATAGTGCTGGTGCATGTACATACACTGGTAATTTTTGGAAGTAGATATAGGATAAATCCTGAAGTTTGGCATCACACAATTAATAGGTGCAGTCTTATTTACCAAGATGAGCATAATCTCTTCTTTTGCCAGCATGGATGTTATTTGATTTGTTAATCATGGTTTGATTTCAACAGCTCTAACATGGATGCTGCTGTGTGAGGATCAGCGTACTTTCCTCCTATATAATTTATCTTTTAATTTTAGCATATCTTATTCTAATTTACAATCCAGGGTGTACTATAAAGCAAAATAAATACTTATTTACATGAAATAGCATCCACATTGCTAACAATAAAAATCACAATAACCTGTGAAGTTATAAACAAAGACCTCGAAGTCAGACCAAGAATCTAATTTTTACATCTTTCTTCCTTCCATAATTAAAGTTCTTAACAAACAAGTTTTTTCATAGCTGGGAATAATATAAAGCCTTACTTGGAATGTATAACCTTTACTTTATTCTCATGAACAAAGGCAAATTCCTTAGTAAAGCAGAGCTGTGAGTTCTAAGCTATTCAGAAGCAGGGGAGTCCAGAAGAAAGTAATTTTCCTCCAGAAAAGAAAGTCCATACTGACCCAGAATCCTGGATAGCAGTGAAATTCAGTTATAGCATACAATACTAGTCCTAAGATTTAAGAATCTGAAAATTTTGCAATGAAGAGAACTTAACGGGATACTAATCTGGGTATTTTAGCTGTGGTCATGAATCATTTAATGAGAAGAATTCCAACCCATTCCCCAAAAGTCATGATTTTTTTTTTTAGGGGATTTTGTTCTAATAGACTGGATTATCACTTGGTGTTCCACTAAATTCTCTCCTTTTTTTTTAAGATGGTCACTGCATCATAGCACTAAGAAAATAACTTATTATTTTAAGGTAGTGCAGAGAGTGCCCCAGGTGACCTATACTGGCACCAGAATAGCAGGTCTGACTCTCATCAACTTGAGGTCTGGGTGTTCTTGGGACTATTTTCAACCCAGGCCTCCTTCTCATAATGTGAGCATTAGGACTGACACTGTTCCAAAGTCTAACCTGAAAAGGAGTTTTTAAAACCCTATAAATATGCTTGTTCAGCCTTGCAAAGTCAGTGGGAAAATTAATGAGGATAGGCAGAGTCATATGACATTCATTATAAAGAACAGTGTTAATAAAAGGCTAGATGAGGAAAAAAAGATGTGTGCCCCTCCAAAAAAATCCTCAAAACAGCATCTAAAAGCCCAAACAAAACACCCATGTACCATAAGGATGTAAAACTTCTGTAAGAAAATGTTTGTTTTCCCTTCAGATTTTACAAGAGTATGACATGACCTTTATTTCCACTTTTTGAGCCATGTTCAAGTCAGCCTCCCTTTCTGCACATGAAAACATGCTGCTCCAGAAACACTGAATTCAAGGATAAAGTGCTTTTCAGTTGTCATTCCCAAAAGCTTACTATCTACCGGGAAGATCTCACAAGCTAGCAAGGAAACATCCTGGAAAGAGACATCCAACAAGTAAAATAGAGAACAGTCAAAAAATCATGTTTTACAGACAGAAAATACTCAAAACCCAGGAAATTTTCATTTTGTTCTGGAAAGACCACCTGAAAAGAAATACTGGAAAAGAAAATCTATCCTATGTTATGAATTAATACTACACTGAAGAGTTTTCTGTCCTGCACTGGTGAATTTCCCCACTCTTTTTACATTAATTGCTCCTTCCCTATCAGGTCTCCAGTGCTGTAGGGCAGAAGATTTCAGCCACACCTGCGCACATTGCCCCACTGTGCTCTTCAGCCACATCTACTTCTTATCCAGCTGTTCTACAAGACCCTGTTCTGTCTCTAGACCCTCATTTTCCCCCTGTGCTTCCATTACCATCCCCTGTTCAGAGAACAGAGTGGCCACCAAACAGCAATTCCAGGAGGGCACATTATCATCTCCAAGGCAAAAACTACTCAGCTAACAGCTCCCATGAATCACTCAAGGACTGGTGAGAATACTCATTGCTTCTACCACCATCTTCTGCTTCTGGAAACAGATCTCATCACAGCCTGGAATGCTCTGGGGAAAGACTGAAATTACAAGTTAAAACTTCTCATAATAAGATAGAAGTAAAGGAAATTCTGCTGGAAATTGTGCTTGAAAATCCAATGGCACTTTTTAGTCTCTCTGCCATATGATGATCCATCTCACCACCTACACAAAACTCCATCTTCATTTCTTAAATTTATTAATCAATCCTCCCACTTAAAGATAGGAGAAAGTTTCCCATACAAAATTTCTTTTATATAATAATATTCTCTGCACAGAAGAGTTTTAATTTTGTTGAAAAAGACAAGCATACAGGCAAAAACAAACACATACAACCCACTAGGATTAAATCCCAGCAAATCAGAAAACAAAACCGGCAAGCTAACAAGTAACAGTGGTTGCACATCCTACAACTACTCTACTGTTGAACTCTCAGCCCTGATCGTCTAGGATGCTCATTCTACAAGTGACCTTCAAAACGTCAGCCTGAAAACTAAAATTTCCCAACACAGTGGTTGCTAAAGACTTAAAAGATGTTCTCATCTCACAAAATTTCCTATTGTGCCTTGTACAGCCAACCTGCCTAGCAACCTATCAGCCTTTCACCAAAAGCCTAATGACCTCAACCATTCTTCCTGCTTCACATCTCTGTCCCTACATCAATCATCTGTCTCTGATTCACTAAATCATTAAAAAAAAAGAGGTAAACAGAAATTGCCTCAGAACTGTGCAAGCAGCTACAACGAACTATGCATTGATCCCGTTCTTGGGATGTTCTCGATATCTATCTGCTAGGTAAAGAGTTCCAAACTGCAGGACATGAGGGTTGTCACTACTACCACTGACAAGAATTTACCTTAAGCAACAGCCCTTCATGGTCTCAGTTCTAAGTGTCTCTGGCTTAAATACTTCTGCCAGAAGTAGGTCTGCTGGTCACCTGGCTAACTGCAACTTTCACATCCTCTCTTCCATGCACTGGGGCAAGTAGTTCAGTAAGTCAAGATTAATTAATTTCTGTTTCCAAGAACACTTGTTATTTCCTGATTTGCCTTCAGCACTTAGCGTGGAGCTCCCAATATGCCTTGGATGCAAAGGACAGCCTTCTCTTGCCTTGTTTATTGAGGGTGTGTTAGGCAATCGCAAAGAAAGTAAGCAGGAAAACTGCTTTCCAACACTGGTGGGTTTTGGTTTGTTTTCCTCTTTCTTTCACTACCACAAAATCTGAACCACAGGCATGGTGCACCTGGAAGGGCAACTGTGGTCTGTAGTTGATATGGATGACTTTAAACCAGGGCTCATGTGGGTGTATGGGGAAAGGAGGAGGGAAGTTTGAGGAAAGAAAATTTAAAAAAAAAATTAAAAATCAGATGGATTATAAGTGTAAGCTGAAAGGTTATCCTTCCCTATTTATTTTATTTTATTTTATTTTATCCTTCCCTATTTATTTATTTTATTGTGTTCCTTCAATGGACCCTGGTTGCAGTTCTGGGTTTTGGCTGGAAAATTTTCCAAGCTTAATTTTGTGAATTCATAAAACAGGACCCTAGGGATGATCCTCTATTCTGTGCAGCCTCTAAACAGCATGGAAGACTAACACAAAATGAAAAAATGAAAGGAAATTCCACCTAAACTGTCTACTTGTGAACAAATGTCTACTTAGAGATTAATATCCCAAGTGGACCTGAACTCTGGACAAACATTTTGACAAAGACATTGTTTTCTTTCTGATTTTAGTTTACTTGGGGTTTTTTATCTTATTCCTTTAAAACAGAAGTCAAGTCAAGAAAGGGATCTGCATTCAATTTGACTGAGGTAACTCACTTATATGAATATGAATTGATCTCAACTCAGATACAAACTGAAAAGTATCACTTAGATTCAAACTCATCGTTTCCTTTACTATCAACCAAGTTCGAAAAAGAAACTGTCCAAGATACTCATAATATCTCTACTTCAGGGGAAGAAAAAGTCCCCAAAATAACCTTTAAAGGCATAGCTCTTTTTACAAGCAAACCCAGCCATAAATACTGCACTTGAACCAAGAACCAAAAGCAGAGATCTCTTGAAGTCTTGCCACAAACCATTACAGAGCAGAATGCAGGCAGAATCTGCCACATATCCCTGGGATATGCTGGGGCTGCTGTGAGAGAAACCAGGTTCAGAGAGTCCTAGGATTAGTGTCCTGATTTCCCAGCTCAAAATACAAGAAGCTAGCAAAAGATTGTCTTTCTATCCTCTCCTCCACACCATATTAAAACCCAAACCAAATTACTCCTGACCACAAACTTGGGATTGTTTGCACTTGTCTGTTTTTCCTCCATTTACAACAGGCCAATGGAAAAGAGAAAAAATCTGAAGTAGCAGCCCACATAGCTGAGGGTTCATTGAGAGTTATATGATGCTGGAGATGGACAACTGCAGATATTCTCCTAAATGCTGGGGCAAGGAATGGCAAGGAAGGCTGGGTGTAGTTTTGCTATATCCACTGGTACATGATCTACTCTCTGGAAAGCCATGGAGCCTGCTCCCTGCCAGACCCACAGGGAATGCGAGTGTATCAGGGTTCTCTATCCAAGGGCCTGTAGAACAGGCAGCAGTTTCCTGCTCTTCCTTCTGTGTGTTTCCAGGATGATAGGCAGCACAGAGACCTTCTGTGCCACAGCATCATGCAGGGCATCTGTGTTAGACATTACTTCTGTGATTCTGGGGAAGCTGAAGCAGTGAGAGTCACGTTGCCTCTTTGTTCCAAGTCACTGAGAAGGATTTAAATTTCTTTGACCTGCCATTTGTACAGAGCAGGTGTAAAGATCCAGCTACCCCTTCAACAGAAAAGGGAGAGTAGTATTTTCTGGAGAATGGCTCCTATTTAGTACCTCAGAAAACGGGAAAAACCTCCACAACTTTCAGTATCTAGGCATTCTAGCTGGTACCGGCTTTTTGAGCAAGGGAATACTTGGCCTTTGCCTGCTTGAAAAATACTGCTCCAAATGACATACAGCAAACACATAGAGCCAAGAATTCCTTGGAAACTGCTGCCTCTTGAACACTGATGAAAATCCATCTGCCTGGATCCTGTATTGCACCGCCACCTACTTTTCCAATCCTGACCAAGCAGTTCTCATTTCACCAGAGAATGCAAATAGTGTGAAAGAAGCGCTTTCTTCCAAGCTTTTCTGTGTGTGCTTGGCCCAACCATAAACAGACTTATTTAAGAAGAGCAAATGGAAGTGATGCATCATCTGCTGCTCGCACAGGCTAGCAGCCAAATTACTCTGTTTACTGCAACTTCTATACCCAAAGAAGTTTCTTTGTTCTTAAAATAGCATCAGTCACTGAAGAGTGGAGACACAAGGAAACTGAAAACTACATATATATACATACATTTTGTCACAAGTCCTGGTGCTTGTACCTATTATTCACTTTAATTACAGTTTTAATTGATTTGCATATTACAGTACTGTAGCTTCTGTAGATCAATAAATATATCAATATTGGGTGTTAAATAAGAATATTAAAAGGCTCCTCTAATGCATAATTTACTTCATGGTAAACAATCACTTCCTCTCAGATCATCACTATTGCAGATTTGGAACCTTACCTGAAAGGCTTTTCCCTAATGTGTTTCCTAGTAATTAAACAATTAATAAAAATATGATTTACATTATGATGTTTTAATTCAAGTTGAGTAGCAGTGTGGGAATGTGCTATTTTCTTAATTGAAAGAAAATACACATTTTATTAATTAATGAGTATTAAAACTTGGAGGGGACATAGCAAGCTCTGAGTTAGAATGTATTTATATTGATTTTGTTACTTACGTCTCAGTAACCACCTCAAATTTCCAGCCCAGGTCAAGAACTCATGGGCCAGAAACTCTACAAAACTATCATAAGGAAAATGTTCCTGGCATAAAACAGCTTGAAAAAAACCCACATGATAGAAAACAGGAAGACAAAACATTAGACAAC
>VYZT01013958.1:24051-82290 GCA_013400735.1 Pomatostomus ruficeps
TGTTCACTAGTCTTCCTGTAAGGTACACGCCACATTGCTTAGGAGCTGACTGTAACAGCTTCAGACTTCTAAAAAAAATATAAATTAGGTTCATGGAGTTTACAAGCTGGAATAAGGCTACATAGTGAGGTGTATCTCCATGACTCATTCAAGCCAGGTTATTCAGACAGACCTAAAAGATTCTTTCCGTTCCTCTAAAGGTAAATAAAATTTCGGAAAACAGAATCCATGGCCTTCTTGAACCAGAAAAGAATTTATAAACATATACAAAGAACTATCTTTAAAAAATTATTATTTTTAATAAGACCAAAACAACATAATTTAAGAACTAAATTTCGACAGAAGCTAAACACACCTACAAAATCTATCCTTGTCCTTTAGCATTTAGCACTAAGGGTGCCATGCAAGCAGTTTCATCTTAGAAAGATTACTTAGAAGGTAAAGTGTTTGCAACAGGGTAGCGCTGTGCTCACACAGGTAAAGCTTAGTCTCTAGGCCTTCAGCAAAATTAAACTTCTCTGCATATGAAAGCCAACAGAAGTAAGGATGGGCTTCACCTTCTGTGTAATACTGCAATAACTAATGACAAAAAAAAATAATAATAAAAAAGAGTGTAGTAGAAGACCTGTACTTTGCTTGCTGCTTCCAAAAGGGGTTATTAAAGCAATACTTGTGAGGGTCAGCATCATAGAGAGGGACAGAAATGTGTGGTAGAAGAAATACACAAAAGCATAAAGAGAATTTCCAGGTTTCTCTATGAACTGGCTTGTTACAGGTACCTCAGATTGGTTGTTAAACAAGTGCGTTAAGCACTTCAGGCTTGGAGGATTTTAAGGCTTGTGTATAATTGACTAAACAATTCAGAAAATGGTGCACAGGGGTATCAGCCCTGCATATCAGCAAAGAATCAAGCCTACCCTTCTCCATTGTTCTGCTGTCTTGCTCAGAGAGAGCAAGTACAGATAAAATATCCAAGCAGTAACCATGTGAAAGCACAATTTTCAAGAAATAACAGACTAAGCCTTTAACAAGATAAACTGAGAGAGTTCGGTATTTTTTTCCCTTTTGAATTTCTCCAATATTTACAGTCAGTGATTTACCCCAACTAAACATCTGGCACTGAAAAGGAACATAGCACTATTTGTTGTAATTAGAGCTCTAGCAAACAGCGCATTTCTGTATGCAAGTTACTTCAGCAGCTTTCAGATCTCAGCCTTTGCAGTATCCCACTAATAGTCCTGGTAAAGCTACTGTTAGCCATCTGAGAATTTTTCCCATCCTCAGTCATGCAGTTAGAATAAATGCCATCTCTTCTGCTCTGACACGGTGCAAAGGCCTGGGAGTGAACCAAAACATTCCTTACTCAAGAAACACTCTTCCAGAGCCAGTTCTATCATGCCATTCTTGGCCAGGGGTGGGGGTAGGGGGAACAGAAGGAGGGGGGAAGGAAAGGGGGAACAACAATTAAAAAAACCAAACCAAAACAAAACAAAAACTAAACTAAAGTAAACTACACTAAACTAAACTAAACTAAAATAAAATAAAATAAAATAGCCCTTCCAAAATTAACCCTTCAAAGGAAGACACTGGAAAGCCAATGTTGAATATAACCATTCTGACTGCAGAGACAGCAAAGCTAAAATTAAGTTGTGGAGTAGTCTTGCTTGACTTTAGAAGAGAAAGATCATGCATTTTAAGACTTCTCGCTATTAGTAAGAATTATGCAATTCTGCACCAGTGACACTTGTAGAATGTGCATTGTGCTTGGCAACAGGCCTGCAAACCAGCTTTTACTCCATCACATATTGTAACACAGAAACAGTCACACCTGCAAAGCCTATGACAAATGACATTTCATTAACTTTGAAGACTGCTGTATCATTTTCCCAGGTTACATGTCAGCCAGGCCATAATAGTCTTTTCAACAGTCTATCATGAAAAGAAAGTCACTAAAATGTCCCAAATATTTCAGGAAGTAAATACTTCTCAATTTGTTAATGATAAAGTTCTATGTCAATTAGATGTAATGGGATAAAAGCCTATCATTAGAGATCCTAGGCCACACAAATTTAGAATGGTATTCCCCACTGCTTGTTTTGTCATTCCCCCACCACTCTCTCTCATATTTATTTCATTTTTTTGCTGTTTCAAGTGACTAGAAGAGTGGTTCAGTACATTTCACACTATCTGCTTTCATGGCAAACAGTCTTTACAGGTGTTTCAGTCCCTTGATGATTTCATGGTATCAACAAATCAAACTGTGAGATTTTACAAACATGAAAATGTCAACAGAAGAACACAGGATATAACACCTCAGGTGCTTTCTTTCCAAATAAGATTATTTTCTCCCCAATCTGCCTTATCGTAGCTACAACAACCAAACTCCATTTGAATTATACATATTACAGGTGTATGAGGACACCAGTCTGTGCTGGTGATAGAGACAGGATTATAAAACAGCTCTTTGTAGAACACGTCTGTGTTTTGCTCACTATGACTTCTGTTGTCCTGAGTAATTGCACTTCTCACTGCTCTCGCAGAAGGAGAGGTGGGGATTACTTATATATATAGAGCTAAGCACATCTTTAACAGCTCTGCTACACCAAAGCTCAAGACTTTGACCTAGACTTCCTTGTGAAACTTAATACAGCTTAGACCAAGGCCTGTAATTGGATCCCACAAGTGTGCAAGGTTCTGCAGGCAGCAGATCCATGGTGAAATTCAGCCCCTGAGGGCATTAACTGCACCCCACTGGCCTCACAAAAACCTAGGGAGTAAGACAGCATTTACCCCAGTCCTACAATTACCTCTTCAGCACGTAAGGATCACAGAGTGAAAGTCCTAGGGTACTCCTGGTGTGGGGAAACACTTGTAATAAATAGGCAGGTCCCCCTTTTGCTTAGCCAGAAGCAGAACCTGCCTGGAGCAAGAGAAAAGAGTCTGGCTCTTAATGTGGACATGCTAGTCCATCAATCTCCACTCAAACTTATCCTGAAGAAGTTATCAGGAACACCACAACCTTCACAGTTTAACTGTCCCTTCTGAATGATATCAATGCACATCAGATGACAGCTTATACTGAACGCTGTCAGAAAGCACCTGTAGATCCTTCCTCAGAACAGGGCTGGCCCTCTATGCCATCTCATTATACATTTAAATATCAAAGCCTTCCCCTTGCTCTGGGCCTTGCTCAGCCACAGAGGAATGCAATCAGGATTAAGCTGCATGAGCTGCAAAGTCAGAGTGCTGCCAGGTCTCTGTCGCTGTCTGTTGGCTTCTCAAGGAATCATGCTGGCAACATTTATAAGTGTAATGAAAAGCTATCCGCATCTTGAAAGCAAGAAGCAAACAGAATTTTAATATTCCCTAACTACAACTTCTGGGGCCAACTGGGGATGTATTTCTGTTAGGAGCACTCTAGTTTTGAAGACATAAATGAATTTGACAAAATGTAAACAACCCATTTCTAGGGTGCAGAAACAAAGAAATGCAGGTGGATAATGTGTCAACATCATGTTGCTCTTCCCTAAGGAAAGCAAACTCCATGGGTAAAAGCACAGCTTTGCAATTGTAAATACGCCTACACCTAAGACTCATACTTCCTACGCTGTTCTGTGAGCTGCAAGTTTCATCTCATAGTGTTTGGAAAAAATATCTGAAGGCAGCCTGTTTTGTACAGATGGCCCATAAAAATTAGTCTTATGTATTGTGCTGATTTACTTAACACAGGCTGTACTATTTTGGATTGCCTCAGAAGGTTCTGCATCAAATACCATCACAATGATCTAAACTAGGTATTGATTGATTTATGTCCTTTTACCTTAAAACATACTATGTCAGGCTTCATCCATTAATTTTGTTCTGTTTACGAGTTTAGGTTTGTGTGTGTCTCTATTACTATTTCAGCTACATACCCTACAGTAAATAATCTTAATGATCAAATGACAGGCTTCATATCTCTCTGAGCAGAGTTCATCTGATTTATTAAAGTGACACCAGACATTTACTCAAGGAGTAAACAGAGCTGACATTATAGCATGATCTCTGAGGGAAACACTCCAGGGTAAATGCTGAGGAAAAAGAGGGGTTATGCATTTCATTCCTTTGTATTTCTTGCCTAATTTTTTACTTTCTTATTTTTAATGTTCTTATTAGTATCTTTTGTGATCTTCAAGCAATAATCTTCAAAGGGGAGCCCTTTTAAACAGTTTTAACTGTCAGTTTTAAACAGAAAAAGAGCAACTGGTTGAATCTGGAGAAGAATCTGGACAAACATCTGGAGAAGCCCAAAGACTCTTTGTCTGAAATCATCATCTCAGTGAAACTGTGACTGCTTGCTCTCCAGTGGGATCCTGCCTTCACAAGGGAGTCACTGAGGAGCTCTAGATGAACCTCTTCATCTCACCTCTAGTGACTACTTAAGAACAGGATTGTTGCCTTTCATCCCCTCAAAACATCAACCAGATTTTCTTGTTAGGATCCATTGTTTGTATCTGTTAATAAGAACAAAGGGAAACAAAAGGAAAGAGGGGAACAATATATACTAAAAATGATAAATCTTCCAGCCTAACCACAAGTGCAGAATTTTCTCTTATGACGTAGAGACAAAATGACATGTGGATTGGAATGGCCTGACCCAGCAATCCTGCCCCTTCTGTGAATGACAGTAAGAAGCTCTGTAAATCACTTTGAGCAGCCAATTAAATTAAAAGTTAAGATAACTACTGTTACTTGCATACAAAATAAGCCTTACCCTCTTCAAATCTGGGACAACATATTCTGTTTCAAGACCCTACCCTGGTGACCATGTATCCCTGCCCTCAAGAGCCTGAAAATGACACTCACAGAAGCAAAATGATTTTCCATACTCACTGACCAAAGCCAACAGAAAAGGAAATGGATTATTGTTGATTTTTAAATCACAACCAAGAGCACAATAGAGTAAGATGCCTTTGAAGAGGGGAAACAAAATGTCAGGGCCAGGAGGGCCACAAAGAACTTCTTTACAGCTTTCAGTTTTAGAGAGATGATGGTCTGGTGACAGCAGGAAGAAGATATACCCTCAGACAATGAAACAATACCCACAGGCAGTACAAAAAGCCAGGTCTGGCATAAGGCACAGAGCAGGAGAGGCAAAAGCACCCAGAAGGCAACTCTAGGTGGTCTAGCAGCATGCAAACACTACCTTCTCTCACCTTTTTTTTTACATGTTTTGACAGTCCTTGAACAAAGCTGAAGCAATGCCAAACAGCTCTCACTCTGTCAAAAAGAAACTGCTTCACACTTGTACACAGTGAAGGAGAGAAGCCCTTGAAAGTACTTTATCTTTTCAGCTGAAATGTGGTTAAAATACTGCTGAAAACCATAACTTTGCCACTCAAGATTGTTCCATCTGCAACATGGCCCCACACGTGAAGGTCCACATCAGCAGCTGGCCTAATTCAAAATAATGCTCTTTCAGCTAGTAGTGATGTGAAGATGGCTTCAAACTTAAAGGCCTCACTGCCATAAACACTAAAGACAGCTAGAAAATTATATTTCACTACAACCAGTAAGCTAACCTGATTCTGTAATGAAAAATGTCTGTTTCCTTGAATCATCCATCATCAAGGCATAATAAACTTATAATCAAAATTATATCAATTCAAATCATTCTGCCTATCTTTCCTTAATGGATTTCATTTAATAAAATTTTTAAAATTTTCCATGCCTGTCTATAGTAGACAACAAGAGTAACAATGGACTCATAGGGAATGTGGAAAAAACCCCAACCTGTTCCCCCATGGCAAAGTTCTCTGTGTACCAGCCACTACTGGGGAACCATGGAGGGACTTAGCCTCACAGGGCAGAACTGAGCTTACCTGCCCTTTCAGGGAAAAGGGGTGAAAAGAGTTGACATATTCTTTTCCCAGTTCTATTTTCTCTGCCACTGGCTGGAAGACAAGCCCAGAAGGTTTATTTGCTGCTGTTTGAGAAGGGTTTGAGGGGTTAAAGAGGGTTCGGTCTCTGTAGATAACGTAAAGTCATGAGATTGCAAACTGCTGTTCCCTTTTGGCAGTTTCCCTCATTGAAAAAAAGGAAAAATTTACTCTTTAAAATTCCCCTTTCTTTCAATCACTCATGATGATGGGCACAATCCAGTGTTGACTGAAGTTTTGGGCCTCTCTGTTGGGCTTGAAAAGACCTATTACTTCTTTCACTAGAAAATAGCACCCACTATCCGAAGCACTCACTAGCAGAAAGGTAAATTAAGTTCTGCATTCAAGGCAGAGATTCACCTCCACATCCAGAAGATAGAAGGACTTTGAAACTTATGATGGCAAAACCTAAGCCAAAGTCACTGGGAATTTTGCTTGGGACTTGACATCAGAGTGTTAGTATGGTATTTTCAGCATCTACAGACAGGTTCCTACCAGCTGTAGTCCTACTCCCTCCATCACAAAGCAAACCTAGGAATAACAAAGATTTTAATGGATCAAAACCAGAAAAAAATCACTTCAGTTGGAGCAAAACTGGGTTTTCTATTTCAACTAAAGCAGTATTTAAGACAGAGGAACAAATGGCTTGTAAGTTGCACATGGGCACATTTTGGTTTGAAATAAGAAAGCTATCACTAAACCTACAGCTTAAATACAGGAATACAGTTATGGAACAACTTTTTGGGGGCAAATAAACCTAATTAGTTAGGGATATTTACAGGATTTTTTAACAGAACTAGGCAACTGTGGTGAACTCCAGAAACCATAGTTGCCTAATGGAGGGCTTCACGTCCGTGTCCTAAAATCCATCTTAATTTTTACACTGATGCTCTTTATGGTGTTACCCAGGAGTGCTATAAGAAGAAGAAGAACAGTTCTAGATACATCTTTTAAAAGTGTTTTCCCTCTAAAAAGAAATAAGAAAAACAAACCAAAAAAAAGCTAAAGGATTTGGCAACCAGATTCATTCTTTTCAGGGTTTCTTCTCGAAGCTGAGTATTTTGCATTCACACTCCAAGATACAAACAGGGAATTCATCTTGGGATTCAGCCAAAGTAATCTTATACCAATGAGTTGATTCAGGACCAAAATCTTCAAAGAGGCTCCAACTGCGGAAATTCTGGACAGAAAAAAAAGAACAACTAATATGTAAATAACTGCATGGGTCAGTGGGCTGTGAATGAAACCAAAGGACTTGATTTTGCATTCCTCCTAAATTCAGTGGGCAAACTGGGGCAGGAAAGGTGAATTACCAGAAGCTTTGCTCATGGAATGTAACACAGAACTCAAGCTCTATTGCTCCCATCAGGATTTCACAACCACATAAGACCAGTGATTCCATTAGTCATACCTGATTTATTAAAAAACAGAATCAAATTTTAGGTCTAAGGAAACCCTTAAAATAAGTCTTTACTAATATCTTAATATTTTTTATTATGTAAATCCACAGGAATCAGTCAGGCTACCCAGGGTTTACAGTGGTATAAATTAAAGCAAGATTCAAGACGTAACAAACAAGTTTCTTGGACCTGTGATGTGCTCATTTGCTAGTTTAGGCACAGGCCCAGATGCCAGGCAGAGAATAAACCACCAAAAAATTAGACCTCACCTCAAAAAAACTTTCCCAGATAAAGTCATCAAAAAAAAAAGGTATTTGGGGCTGTGCTGGTGAAACTCAACATCATTCCATTAACAGAACATCTATTTTTGCTGGCTAAGGCTACAGCCCTTGATCATCTTTCCCCACACAGTGGGAAGGACACAACTCTAATCTGGATAGGGCACTGCACAGATGTGCTCACCTCAAACAACACACCCAGTGTGACACATCAGGCCAGCAGTAGCCACAGAACACAAGGTGACACCTGCTTAAACCTTCTGGTAAAACTATTCATTCCCAAAGAAATGCAAAGCCTTTAGAGCCTACAGAGCACCAGCTGGGGTCCTGTTCTCCAGTCTGCAGTGGAGAAATGCTGCCCTTTCCCACTCAATATTTGCCACCTATCAGGATTATGAGGGGAAGAATAAAGGACCTAACCTGCTTCTTGCTTACACCACTGTAAATCCGGAGCAAAGCTATCCACATTAGCAGCCTTCCTTGAGTATAAAACAGGTGTAAGTGAGAGTCGAAACAGGTCTATAAACACAACTGAATTTAGAAGTCAGTGTATTACTTTCCAATTTTGCAGAGATTACATTACATTATGTGTATACATAAACACACATATACACACACCATTTTTAAAACCTCTCCAGGAAATCAGACAGAAACTAAGCAGAACATATGGAAATTTAACTGGTTGCTCATAAAAAGCTGCTAAAATCTGCCAAAGTCAAAAGACATGGTGCAGTCTGCTACACAGGCTTGTTAAAAACAAATAGCAGCATTTTTAGCTAAACTACCTCATGGGTCGAGCAGCAGTTTCACTTGTCTCAGAAATGCAGTATTTTTGCATTTTTAAAGACTTTGAGAGCTTGGGGTTTTTTTCTGTATGGGGTCTTTTTTTCCCCCACAGAACCCCGGGAGCAGATTTCTGAGACTAAAATAAAAGCTCTTCTCGCCGCTGTCTCTTTGATGCTCCTTTGCTGCCACCACGTGGGAAAGAAACAGGGCGGCAGAGATGTGCCGAAAGCGCCTGCAGCTGACGCCAAAGGCCTCGTCTCAATCTGCTTTCCCGCTTTCCCAGTTATCCCTCAGCCACTGCCTCCTCCGGGGTTGCCTGCAGGGATGGGGAGGTGACCGTGTTAACCACAGGGTCACCCCCAGCAATGCCACCGCCAGCAGCCTCCACGGCACTCCATTCATAGCAGAAACTGGGGAAACATAAAAAGAGATCATCAAAATAATAAACACACAATACCACTACACAGGACATCTAATAGACACTGTAAGGAAGGGGCTCCTCAGGCATTAAATTCATGTGCTCAGTAACATGTCCCCAGTTTGCCTCCCTGCCAAGCTGTTGCTCCTCCACTAAGTAACACAGGTGTGCTTAATACAGATATAAATGCAAGGAAAAGTAGATCTTTTACTTGCGCTTTTTCTTGCAGAAGTGAAGTACAGGTCAACATATGCTGGGAAGCAAGGACGGCACCTGACGGGCCTGGTGAGGTGAGGTGAGGTGCCCTCTTAAGGCAGCACCACTAACTACTTTTGCTGATGAGATGTATGAAGTGGTTAAAGGAACAAACATCCGTTTCATTGTGTTGTGAAAAGATGGTTTTGGGGCAAGAATGCTGCCCACAGTGGAAGAGTGTATAGGACACTGTGGAGAGAGTATTGAGAGAGACACTTCAGTGAAGATGCTCCCAAGGAGCCCAACAGTTCATACTGGTTTCCAGGGCTGTATACGCTGTTCACTTTTGCTTTTAATTTAAACCAATTTAAAATACTGTAAGATGTTCTCCCTGTTTTAATACATCTCGGTTTTGTAGCAATTACTGTCTTTTAGGTAATATCACACAGATGTGTGGGCTCAAGGAGCACAGAGTTGTGAGGAGCCGTGAAGAATTTCTGGCAGTATTTCTATCACTCAATGTACTTTCAGAGGCAGAAGTAGAGCCACATGGTTGAATTATGTTGAAGCTGAACATAGGAAAGGGAGCTGAAAGACAGAAAAAGAGATGAAATGGCCTTTAAGCACTAACATAATCAAACATGAGAATTTACCTGCCTTCTCTGTTGTGCTGTAATCAAACTAAAAAAAAAAAGACTTACACAAGTAAGTTAAACTACTTAAATAAAGAAGTACAAGATATACTAAAATAGAGAAAATTTACAAACTTCTAAGCTCATGGTTAACTGGTTCATTTTCCAGATGCCTTTCAAAACCTAAGGTCTGTGCTCTGCAGTTACGTCAAACAAATATTCAGATATTTTAGCAACATGGGGGCCACAAATGTATTAGCACACACACACTGCCACCAAAGTCACTGCAGTTAACACAAGCTGAGAATCAGCTTTTGGATTTTTGGTTAGTTTTTTTCCCCTGCTGTTGGTGGGATGCTTGAGTAGAGTAAAACATTACTCATCTTTGCCAGCTGAGGTACTGACTACTGAGGTTCCTGAGGCCAGCCAGCTACCCAATGCAGGCTTTGTCTTAAATGACTTAGAACCTCAAATTCTCTTTGGATCAGATGAACTTAACGTTATGCATTAACTGAAGGCTTGAGTCAACTACATCTTGCCTTTTTCCTATAGGAATCTAAGCGCCATGGCATCACATAATTCTTCAAGTCAGAAGTCACTGTAGCTAATACCAGAATCTGGCCTTTTGGCATTCTGAAAATCCATGGGCAAAATCTGACCCTTAATTTTTCTGATAGTACAATTTCACCCAGGTGGCAAAAGACAAACAAAACAAAACAAAACAAGAAGTTTTTTTCAAGCTTATTTTGTTCCTGTTCAATTTTTTAAAGTGGGCCAAGTCTCAGACTGGGCAATGTGCCCTGTTACTGCTAAAAAGTACAGGTACATCTAGAAATACTAAACTATGCCCAGAAATTACTCATTTACCTACCAAAAGTCTTCTGTGTAATTCTGTATATAAGGAATGAGGTCTAATTCTTAGTCATTATTGTCCTGAGTATCTTCCAAAAAACCAGGATACTTCATTCTACACATCACAAGAACACCTATTAAAAAGAGTATGTGAAATGGACCAGACTTCATTTTACCAGCTCAAGCAAGCAACAGCTCCACAGACTGAAAAAATAAATGCACCTCCTTTTACAAAACAAACACACACAGTATGAAAACTAACCCTTCTTTATGTTTTGAGACAAAATCAAAGTTTCAGATTTTCAATACATTCAACATACTTTAACAGTGAAAAGAGGTACCCTTACACTGGAGTGTAGAAAAACATGGTTGGAAGTTTTAAGCTGACATTCCAATGTGGCCTACACTTTAAGCACCATGTTCTTCAACAACTGTAGTAACTACTCAAACTTTCTGGGTTTTGGGGAATTCACTCAGGGCAGAGACCAAACATGAAAATGTCCAATATAAGTAGTTAAAAGCTGGCAAAACTACAAACATCTGGGAACTCATTACCATAAGAAGCTGAGGCACTGTGTGGAAGTACAAATAGTATTGTATATAATAAAAGGCAAACAAAGCTTAACAAATACTGTCAAAGCAGGGAGGAAGTAGACTTTAACAGACAAGTAAATTCCACTGGAAGTAAATATTTTAGTGCTGGTTTTGTTCCATAAAGACATTCATACCTACATAAAGCCAAATTCTCAGTTCTTTTGTACTGGTTTTTTGCTACTGTGGCCTTAATGAAATCAAGAGTTAAACTGCCTTAAAGCAAAAAGAATTAAGCTTGCAAAGTTATACAGAGTTTCCAAAACCAGCATTTCAGTAATATGCACTTTGTATTCTGTTACACACTGAGAGAACTTCCTGACAGTCAGGAGATCCATAACACACACGTGGATGTGTAATGTGTACATTCATACACAGCACCTAATGCGATTTAACTGCCTTGAGGAATCGCTCTCTCCATGGAAACTTCACAGGAGAAAACATGTTTTGTCTTGTGTGTGAGTTGGGGAGTAGGTCTGTCAGCCCAGGGCAACAAATTAAAAAGATTGTTTATGCTATCCAACTTGTCAGTGTTTGTTACTAGGCACTTCTCCTTCTCACCTTTCAATAATGGAGAAAGGAACTTTGTTACTTTAAACAATTACTCATTTATTCCATGGGGGCAAAATACACTGAGGTGACAATGAAAAAAAAAGCATTCTAAAAAACAAATGCTACCCCATATTAATGGAAATTAATATCCATATCAAATGAGAGAATATCAAAGACTACTTTTTCACTTGTAGAACTCAGCAACTGCTCATTTACTTCAAGAGACTCTGCTAGTAAACACTAGCTAAGAATTTACCCCTAGAATAGTACTTTAAAAGAGTACATTTGCAACCACATTTGGGTTTTACTTCTTTTCTGTCTATTCTGGATCATTGTTATGCAAGATATATCACCATAAATTGGAGGTGATCCTTCACTTGAAAATTAGTTTGTTGTCCATGTACTCTTTGGATATGCTCTCTAGGTACCTTTGATACCAAGACTGTCTTCGTGTAAAGTTGGAACAATATAAAGCTGAATTAAATCCCTTTTCTATGACTTAGACTTCAAATTTGTCCATGGAATGTGTCCACACTAGACTCAGAAGAAGCCTCTTGGCAATACTGAATTATCAGACTGAATTGCTTCCATCAATTTCCTGGGGCTGCCAAACTGAAATGATGCATGTCAAGGCAACCCTACAATGAAAAGTAAAAGATAGCCTCTTATATGTTCCATTTATAAAGCTTTTTATTCACAGTCAAATTTAGTATCGCCTCTGAAATATATCACTTTACAAATTGATACCTTGCCATTACAAAATTTCCATGCCATATTCACTGAGCTTAGTAGTAAAAACAAGCTTTTTTTCTTTCCCCTTTGGTACAGCTGATGAAAACTGAGGTCTGCTTCTTAGATCACCAGCACTAAATGTTCCATAGATCTGTAATCTTCTCCTATAGGGAAGGTTAAAAGTCAGCAAAAAGATAGACTGTTGGTTTTATCAATAAAATACCACAAGCGTATCCCACTGGAAAGCAAAAATTAAAGAAAACCCCACCAAACTACCAGTAATGCTAAGATGCTAAGAGTGCTCCGCAAAACAAAAGCATTCATGTGGACTTTCTGAAACTTTGTGCAAAAAATACTACTCAAAGCAGATTCAGATTCAGAAAATTACACTGTCCTACTGCAGAACTTAAATGCATTTTTTAACCAATGTGTATCATGTGTGATTGTAAAATCACCAATTGTATTTACTTTCTGTAACTGATGCAGCCTAACACCTATTTTCTTAACCACTGGCAAGTGAATGTCTAAGAAACATAAACTACTAATGCCTTGTTTTGACATCTTTTGAGAAACTAATAACCTGACCACATTTGGGATATAACCAGTTTCAATTATTTTGGCACTTTTAAGTTGGAAACTCTATGCCACAGATGCCACTTCCACCAATATAACTTCTCCAGTTACAGATTGGAGTTTGCTGTTCACGGCTCCCAAAAGCCTCCTGTGGCCAAAAGCTGATGCAAGTCTTGATCTAGGTAACCAAGGTCTCTCCTCCTAGAGCTGCAGAAACAGGTCACCATCACTTCCTGGGTAACGTATGTAATTTACTACGAAAACTAGGATTTCCCTTTACATTTGTAATGGTCCCAGCCCTGCAGTTAAAAACTGAGTATCAGTCTACCCTCTTAAACCCAAGAAAACTCTTAATCCTGAGAGAATTTTGTTTAGCTTTTATTATTCCAGATAAGTATGTTTGAGGAGATTTTCAATAAAACTGCAACACGGACAGTTTTTGACAAAGCTCTATGCCAGCACTGATTTTCAAGGCCAGGAAAAATAGGATGACTCAATAAAAAACAAACTCTTAGGAATGCAGTTCTCCAGCAATAAAAATACTGAAGGAGTAGAAATGATCATTGATATGCTGACTTCCCAAGTCGTATGGCTAGCATTTTTAAGACTGGAAATTTAAGCCCTAGTAAAATTCCCCCTTTGTTTACAGCCACAGTAAACTCTCTGTCAGAGAAATGTTTTCTAGGAGTAGATCTGTGGAAACTTCACACAGCTTGGAGAATACCTAGTTTCTCACGTCAAAGATAGTAATTTTGTTACAGTAAAAATCTCCTTATATGTCTAGGACAGTTAATGCCAAATTGCTATTATTATGTTGTTATTTGCCACTAACATAAGTGGGATTTAACATCCTGAGCGCCATTTTCATTTCTCTTCTGAAATGTATTTTTGTGAACTTGGAAAATTCCACATGCAACCTCTCACCAAATTCTACTCCCAGCTGCTATCTTCACATGCTCTCACCAACCTCACCACTTCCTTGGTGCAGAGTGGAAAGCAAGAAAAGTTCCAAGAACTCATTAAATGCCTGAATCAAAACAAAATCTTGAACAAAATAATCACTTCAATTATGTGAAAACCACTTAGCATTCATGATAATGATTTCAAGCTTCTTTCTAATAGGGCTGTTAGAGAATAACAAGCACACGGTGAGGATTCTTAGTTTCTGGATTATTTGTCTGGGTGGTGTTGTGTCAAAAAAGCAAAGCCACAATCTACACTATTAACAGCCACACTGAATGATGCAAGTTTATAAAAAACCTTCACAAAATTGCATATGCTATATCTATTTAAACTGCCATATTACAAATGTCAAATACCTGCATATAATTAATTATGCCAGATGGACTTCTGCCTCGGTAAGTCTTAGCTAATAGCCTTGCATTGCTCTTGTTTAAACATTTACCAATGAAACCTGTGTACTTTACTGGACAATGAATTATGATCCTTTTCAGAAATTATCCTTTTAAAACAAAACCTGTAATTGAAGCTTAAGAGGAAAATCATGTAATGGAAATGTCCTCCAATCCCCTTTTAATTAACGGCACTGTGCACAAGTACAAGCTGAGCTACTCATTTCCTCCAGACAATGCCTCTCAAAGCAGAAGATGTTATCTCCCAGAAAATTTCTATATTAAAGTGCTCTAGTTTGTGCTACTTCAGACCACTTCCATCCAACTGTCTTCCCCACTAGTCCAAAGAACACCTGACCTTTTTCTTTTTTTTTAGATCGACAGGTTTGAGATTAACACTCTGAACCTCATGCTTTGTGCATGCAGACTTCAACATTCACACCAAGTCCTGAAGTCCAATACTGCCATCTGCAGTACCAGGTTGAAAGGGGTACAAGACAGGGCACACAGACTTGCAAACACGATCCAAACCTATTTAGAAGAACTGCTTTACACAAATGTATTACTTTTGGTCAAGAACACACCTTGGGTCTTGTGAATTTTCAACCGTAATTAAACAAAAAAAACCCCCTCCCATTTCCAACAGCTCCTTCATTTGACACAAGCATGACTTTAACCTGAAGAAATAAAGCATTGTCATTTTAGCTTTTTATGGGCCTTTGACTGTATACTCACATAAGCAATCCTGTGCATTTGAGGCAGCAAGGTTAGGTACCCACATCTAAAGAGTTTTCTTGTTAGCCGGATTGAAGGAATTACTACTTACTTGAAGAGTTTATTGTAAACAAAAACATGTAAATTCATACCAGTCACTAAAAAAGCTTCCAGACATGCAATGAGTTTAATAATGCATTGAACTTCTACTTTCAAATACCTATTTTTAGATAATAATGAGATAAAACCCTTATTTTAGTACCTAATTCAATTTAGATCACACTCTGCATCGCCTGCTGCAGTACAATGGCAAGAACATCATTCAGCTTGCAGTACTAGAGCTACACTGGATTCCTTTGCTCTTATTTAGTCTTTCACACTAACAACATTTCCCAAACACCTGTATGGACTGCTACCCAAACTGTATTTTTGTGAGCTAAATCATCTGGTTTTCCTTTGTAGTTGTTAATTCCTTGCTAATTGTTAAATAGCTTCTGGGAAGATAACTGAGCTTTGCATTGCAGCATATTGAAAACTGAACCCACCTAAAACACCTCTTTTTCTAAACAACTAAGTGTCACATTTTGAGGAAAAACACAATATTTGCAAGATGGAGCAGTTGTTTTTATTGCACCAGAGGATGCTTTCCCTAATGAACATTGGAGAAACACCAGTAGATGGTCACACTCCTACCACCTCAGAGCACACTTCTAGTGTCAGCACTAAGTGATGAGCACTGCAGCCAAAATTCCATCAAGTTCCTGGATGTGCTGTTTCCTAATAGCCATCCCCGGCCTGCTCCTGTTTTTTTGGACCCTACAAACTGCCATTAGGGGTATCTAACTCTTCCACTGACTAGACACATGGGCTTAGAGTAGAACCCAGGGTGTTTGCTTGTGACCCTTGAAGGTCTGCTTTCTCAGAGGCAACAGAAGTAAGGGAATATTGCACACATTCGAGTTGAAAGGCTGAAAATAAAACAGTTTAACACAGTGAATAAACGTTACAAAACTCTACAAATACGGCATTTCACACAATGCTCTTTCATAAACACCACAGACTGGATGGCACTGTTTGAATGTTTTTAATATTGAAGAGATTGAGAACATATTCAAAAGTGTCAATAAATCATTTTTAAAAAATGGAACTCATAGGCATTATAAACAAAACATCACTAGTATTTATTATCAGCAAGTATATGTCAGGTTATTATCGTGTGAGTAATGAAATGTCAAATGTGCATCAAGTGGCACTTTTAGATACACATTCAATGTGATCTCCTTAGTGACAAGTGTTCTTGACATTAATACAATCCTGTAAAATCCGAAAGTATAAATTAATCTGTTATACAGTACTTCTGTGAGATGCATCAGTATGCAAAACATTTCCAGGTTCTAGGTGTCTGCAATTTATGAGAAGAAACAAAGATTTAGTCCTTCTGTCTCTTTTTTCCTTTAGTAGGAGTTTTGGAAGAATGATCATTTTCTGTGTTTGGTTCCCAGAGTGCATTTTTTACAAATCTAGAAGCAGCTCCTTTATCAAGTTTGGATGCCTTTTTCTTGTCTGTTATTTCTTTGACCTTGTTCATGTATGTTCTTATTCTCTCCTAGGGAGAAAAAAAGGAAAAGTGTATTTCAAACCATTCTCCCAAGATTACTGCAAAAATGAACCAATGTGTAGAAGTTCTCCACACTGTATACTTCCAGAACTATAATACCTAGAAGGATAGCATTACTTAAATAAATATACCAGGCCCTTTGCAAACTTGACACTTTCCTTTAGCATATTTTCAATCACAGGTACCTACCATACCATCTGTACAACACCCGCTGTAACAGGAACACAAAGTCCTACAGAGATGTAGACTCTGCATCTAATTTACAGAGAGATGGGAACTGTTCTTGCAAGCAAAGTTAGAAAATAAAATACTGAACTCAGTTTGGAGTTTGACCTACATAAAGATGCCACAATAATATGTAGGTATTTGACACATTTATGGATGAATTATACTGCCTGACTATTGTCCACAAAAAAAAAATAAATCCAAAAAACCCAAACCAAACCAAAACCAAAACAAAAAACCACCAAACCACAAAAAACCAGCAAGTCCAAGCAAAGCAAAAAAAAGCATCTTAAACAAAATCAAAGATGGTACAAGCATTACATGTGCAACTACCCAGAAGTCTAGGGGTTAAGTTCCTTAAATGGTCAAGGGGGCATATCAAAGAACTTATTTAGGGCAGCCTGATGAATCTCCAGCCATAGCAGAAGTTCCTTTTACGGCTATAAATAACAACACAGGCTTGTTTCCACGTAAAAGGGGATGCTTTTTTGACATGTCTTAGCCTACCAAAGTTATTTGGTGTTTATGGGGTTTTCTTGACAAAACTACGACTTGGACTCAGCCCCACAGAAGTATACCCTCCCAGCTTAACAATCTCATTTATGTGCCTACTCATCCTCATCTGCTCCTGCAATAAATAAAAAAAATTACTCTGAGAAGGTACTAAGCCCCTTTAAGATGGGAATCCCCCTCTAGTAAATGCCTGCTTCTCTTCACTGACTAGAGAGTACACTTACAGTAACTCTGCAAAATTTTTAACAATTTAGTTTACAGATTTCATGTCTACATATTTAGCCTGATATGGCCTTGCAGGGCCTTTGGGTATTACTGTAACACAAACAACAGTAACAGATATACACATACATATAGCGCTCTACCTGATACCTGAATTATAGATGTGGATTAACAGAACACGTGTGGATACTGCTAAAGTAAATTTTGATATGTAACCCACACATTTCTCACACAGCCATTGCCACTTCTTGGAATCTGGAACAAAAGTTACAAGATACACTACAGAACTGATTTTCAGTTCTTCAGTGATCATTATAAGCAACTGTCAAAAACTTGGCCACTCTTTCTGTATCACAACCACAGCTTTAATGAGGAGGGCTTTACAGGGTCTGAAATCACGATCAACCGTAATATTTCTTTGGTGACTGAGATGGCTAATGAGAACAGATGGCAAACCTACATGTATTAACATGAGAAAAAGGAGCTGGAAAATGTCAACATGACAAAAGAAATGAATTCTGATAGCTTGAGTGTGACTTATTAATACAGTTTGAATACCTGTATGTACACAAGGAGAGGAATTCTAAAAACAAAACAATCGTGACAGAGCAGTCTTTTTAAATTCCCTTTCCACATGAGTAAGAACATCACAATGCCTTCGGAAGGAAGGAATGTGCATTCATTCAACCTTGATACTTGCAAAAGGAGAAGAGATCTGAATAACAATCTAGGCTATGAAAATACTCACTCTTTCTTCAGAGTTAAAATGGCAGTTGCGAAGTAAAATACCAGCATGAAATGTCCACAGCAGAAGAGATAAAATTTTTTAGTATCCCTAAATTAACACAATATTCAGACACTATATAATATAGGAAGAACAAAAAACTGACAGAAAACTCATGAAATATTAACTCTGCATATTTTAATATGATACAGTCTAGACTACTGAAAATCTCACAAGTTTAAAAATAGAAGTATTCTTGTAATTCAGGCTAGCTTTCCACATTTTTTAGTCCTATCTTCCATTCCACTGGTTATGTAAGGATTACACATAAGCTAACTATTTTACAGTTGCCAAGATTTAATATTTTCATTTATTCAGAAATTAAAATGTGTAGTGAGAACTTCTGATTTTTGTTTTTCTTCAGGCTAAGTGATTCGGCTTTTTCAGTCAGCAGAATTTTCAAGATAGCTGGCCTTCTATACTGTAGCTATGCATCTAAATATGAATATAAAGACAAAACTGAAGATTTATTACAGGTCGTAAATATGTCACTAATGCAGAATTACTGGACAATACACATACAACTGGTGCCAAAAAAGCTTTTAGCTTTGTTGCTGAACTGGATTCTTTACTGCTGAGAAAATGAATTAATGGAGGGCTTGGAGCGGGGAGGGGGGCTCTTTCCCATCTTTGCTAGTAAATCAACCACACTGTACTTTCAGAGTCATACAAAAGTACGAAAAGGCAGCCCCAGAGATTAACATGACTCCAAGTATTTATAAGAAAAAAATGCCATACTGGAAGTTATAAATTATTATCAGGCATGTAACATTTTTCCATTTAACAGATACAAGTGAAAAGCTGGTCTGTACAGAATCCAATTCTCAACCAAAGGTGGAAAAAAAGAAAAGGTAAGATGATACCATTCATCATCCTTTTCTAATTTCAGCAGACTCCACAACTTTACTTTAAACAGTACTGTTTAACAGTAAAAAAAAAAAAAAATTACTTTCTTTATTAGAGGGCCAGCAGGGCATAGAAATAGTTCTATAACACCACCTAGCATATGCATGCTACTACAGGAACATATCAATTTTAAATGTAGATATAAACATTTCTTTAACTTCTATTTGGGCTAACCATTCTGAGCAAGTAGGATGCATGCAGTGCAAGCAACTCACCAGTTCTTGTTTCACTGGATGTTCCTTTGGATTTATTCCCTGGGTAGCCAAGTATACTACAAGAAAAAAAATATGATTTTTTTGAAACTGAAGACTGGCTATGACTGAGGACCCTATCTAGCAGTCACATAGGAAAAACCATGGTTTTAACACTAAATCATTAATAAGAATTGTTAACTGTGTCATTAAGTATCTGACAAACTACTATCATCAAATATTGCAGCTACAAAACCCCTGAACAACTAAAATGGTTAAACTTTCTGTCCTTTAAAGGACAGAAAAGGTTGCCACAAAGAAACCAGAAACATCCTCATGCATGTACAAAATTAGCTTTTCTAAATATAAATTTTTGATTTGGAGTTTGAACATCATTTACCCTCTGGATCGCAATAATGTGGGTCCTCAGGGTAATTACAATTATTTAGCTATGAAATATGATTACTTCATGTTTGCAGATGTCTAGGTGTTCAAATGGTAATAGTGAATACTACATTTTCCTTCTACCACATACTTACCCCAGAACATTGAATTTAATGTGTACACCGAAACCAAATCCAGCTTTGCTTGCTCAAGAGGATCTAACTAGAATGAAAAAAAACCCACCACATTTGAACATTTTTAAGCAAGATATGCATAGAATGTAGTAATGTGCACATTTACTTGTGAATGTATTAATAAAAAAAATACACACTGAAGGAGCACATTTCTGCATCACAAGCTCACTGAGACTATGTTTATGCCTTATTTCCATGCCATCACAGAACGATTCATTCTCTCCTCTCTGAGTATTCATGTAATTCTCTCAGTTTGAAGTTAAATGCCACAGTCCCATACAACCAAAAGCACAATCCCTTGGCATGCAGCTCTTGGACTACTGTTCCCGTAGAAAGAAATAAGTCCCTGTATTTCCACAGAAACTTAATTCAAAATAGTTGTTGCTATCAATGGAAGGGAAAAAAGTTTAAAGTTGCTGAAACTCACACATCAATATACAATCAATGAATGTTAATATTACACATGACAGATTGTGTGTTCAATGCATGCTGGAATACTTAGGGATGTAAAGCAAAGTAAGAATAAAGGTAATGAAGGGATTTTTTTTTTTCCTTGACTGTCAAAGTCAATTTATTATTTTAGTCCTACAGGACTTCCAGAAACTCTGAAAACATCATTGTACAGCTCGCTAGTTCTAACATGGATACTGTCAAAGGATCTGTGTTGTCAAGACTGTTTTCTTCATAATTTATTTGTGTAAGAAATCCTCACAGGATAAAGAAGCTCCCTCATAAGCTGGCTTTCTCTTGCCCTACAGAAAGAAATTACATATTAGGCTTTAAATGTTACAAGACAGAGATGCTTATATGCAATTCTCAGGCACTACCTTGCTCTGATAAAAAGCCACATTTTGCAGACTTATGCTTCTAACACAGCTAGTGGAGACAGCTCACGTTCTGAAAGTCTAGACTTCTGGAATCAGATCAATTCCCATTGCTGCCAGTTCACCATCACATCCTGCTGGGTACACCAGATCCGTTCAGTTTGTTGTGAAGAAGTCTCAGTCAAAAACATGAATGACCTCTCCATTAGGGAAGAGCATGTTAAGGAAGGTCAGGAATAAGCTAGAACATCCTAGACCTAAATGACTCACTGGTAAGATCATCACTTATCAGCTTGGAAGAGTATGTGCTTCACTGTTAGCTTGTAAAACCATCTGGATATCTTAGAAATGCAAGAATTTCAAACAGTAGGTGTCAACAGTAGGATGCGTCATATTTGTTATTTCTCAGTGCAGTGGCTGGGCTATCAGACCCCTTTATTTCAGTTCAGGCTCTCAAGTACTTATGTATCAATAAGGAAAAGGTTTTCAAAAGGAAGATAACTTACCTTTTGCAAAAGCTCACTCCTAGAAACGGACATCATTGTCTTCAGCATCTCATCTACAGAACCAAGAGACTTTTCAAATGCTGTGAGATAATCGTGGATTTCAGTGGGGTATTCTTCCAAGTTATTATCATCTTCTGACATTTCCATCTGGAAAGTGGAAACAAAACTAATAATCCTTTTCATTACGTACCTACAAAATCAAAAGACTGTAATTTACAGCACAAAGCATTAGCATTCAGTCATTAAACATTATAAGCAATTCCTGTGTGTGAAGAGTTCTAGCAGGTAATGCCAGCAGCAACAGTTAAAGGTCCAGTAATTTCAGCGATATCTCCTAACTCCTGTGCAAAATGGCATGAAAGAGCATTACAACTTACATGACTGTAGTACCTATTCTTGCAACGGTCCTAAAACAGAATTTAGCTTTTACGATGTGTGATAGAAAGAAAATCTTTTCATGTTTAAAAGAAGTGCTCTATAAATCACACGATATAAAGAGCTACACCAAGCAGCAGGCAGGACACCAAGGAAATCAAAAACAAACAAACAAAAAAACTAACTAACTAACCAACTAACCAACCAACTAAAAATAAAAACCAAACCACAAACCAAACCAACGGGAATACAGCTTCAGTCTGTCTTAGGAACAGATATTACTTCAGCACCAGTTATGTCATGGTCAGTTCATTTAGGAGTAGGTCCAAAAATTCTTCTTGTGAACCCAGTATCCAGTTTTCTGAAGTCCCTATGGGATATTATAATCCCTGATATAACTCTACCTGTAACAAAGCTGAGTTGATTTTGGGATTTCAGAATACTCTGGCAATCCTGTTGACACATCAATGCACAGCAACTGGGAAATAAGATGTGAAAAATCCCAAAGCACCCCTTTTTTGTTCTCAGCACTTATTGTACTATGGTATAGCTACTGCCAAGCCATCTGGCTGCTGGATTATAATTGATATCTTTAATTCCTCTCAAATCATAGATCATGTATTATCTTGAGGAGTTAATGTTACTTAGAGCCATTTTATTTTCTACAACTTCTACACAGCAACACTTTTCAAATGTTCTAAGGAAGGAAGAGAAGAAATATGTAATTTTCCTGTCTGTTTGGTGAGCTGCATCAAGAACAGTGGAAGCACCTGGATCACTGCAGACTTTTCTTCTTGGGATCAGTGTGATAATCCCACTGCCCAGATGCTGAGTACAGAGGGAGGGAACAGAAATTGGAGAGACTGCACTTTATCTATGAACACCAAGCCGCACAATCAGTGCAAACTGCAAACAGCTATCACATCACTGGAACTTGTTTTAGATAACAATTTGATCTTTTCCTTTCCCTGGCAAGAGCATGGCATGTGTGAGAGAGGTTTCTCTTTATTTATGTTGTCTCTTAGACATCAAAAAGGAAGATGATTGGGAGGAAAAACTGTGGAGCTACTCAAGCTTATCTGCAACTCCAGTTTTAACTGCACCAGTGTGCTTCCAGAAATATGATCACCCAGTTAATAAGCCCAGTTTCACTACTATTGTTTGCATAGTTAAGAATTATAATCCTACTCAGCTGCATGACTGCTCATCCTGGTCCGAGCTGGTTTACACAATGAGCACAGAATCACAATGCCAACCATGCTGAAGGTCCCCTCCCTACCTCAGCCTGTAACCCACACACTACATACGTAGGTATTACTTCCATCAGCTGCGGCAGACCCAAGCAAGAAAGCTGAGCTGGATCCACAAGATGCTGCCCACAGAAAGGCAGAATAATAATACAATTATTTCTGACATTCACAAAAACACTGTGTTTCGTTCTATCCTCCTGGCCAGCTGCTTTAGAATCTGCCCCGTTAGGTTGATTAAAAGGGTTCAGAAACAATGTTTGTTGTTAACTTTTAGTCATATACTACAGCATTAAAAAACCTTCACAGCTACAAAGAAACTAGACTTTCCCAGTCATTAATAGAGTTAAATTTGGTTAGAAGGTGTATGCCAATATACATTCCCTACACTTACACATAGAGGGAGAGAGGTAATCCAATCCAACAATCAGCTACCGAGTTACCATCACTGCAGTACATAACCTACTATGGTCTTGATTTGATGGACAGGCATGAACATAGTGATAAATTCCAACTTTTCTCTCTCCCTTAATCAGTGTATCTAGCACCAGGAAGAATTTAAAAAAGAACTAACAAAAGCCTGTAGCAAGTATGTGTTACCAAAATTGACTGGAGCTGTTTTACAACTGTTGCAAGGATAAACAGTCACATATTTGATATTCTTTTCAGTATACCAAACTAGACTTAAGGAATAAGAAGAAGAATAGGAATATACAAGGAAAAGATAACAAATAGTGTCCAAAATACATTTTGCTATGATTGCTGTCTCATGAACCAGGAAGAATTATGTTTGCCCTCATATCACAGAGTATTTACTCAACGCTGTCTATTAGTAAGGAAAGGGGAAAATGTGCATCAGACTTCAATGGAACAAGGCTGCCCTTTAGCCTGTGTACAGAAGCCTTCCCTGGTAAGTCTGCTGCTTCTGCTTGGGGAGCAGGAAGAAATTATTAAACTTGTGTTTTCTGTTCACTTCAACAGGAACTATCAAGTTCCTACTCCTGCTGTGTAGGGACCTCTCTCTTTCCAGTACACTGTTGGTTCAGCATAACTAATCTCCAAGCAGGATATGTCACAGTGTTGGCACATGCCAACAATGAGGCAGCAGTCAACAGCCTAAAATAGTTTTGGTAACATTAACAACGAGAGCAAACTACATTAGAAAACATGTACACCGGGAACTCCACAAAATTGCTTCTGCCAAAATCAACACATGGGTTGCGTACTCACAACTGCAGAATGACAAAGCCAAGGACAGGAAGAACTCCGTGGCTCTCTAAACATACCCAGAAGCTATACTGCCCTCAGCAGTTATGTTTCAGTTATTAAACGACAAACAAAATTTTTCTCAAAGTTTTTCAAGTGTCTGTTTTTGTATTTTGAACAAGCAAAAACTTAAGTCACTTCCTGAAGACAATATTTATTAGACAGGTTTTCTGATTTGAATTTACTGACGTTCAACCAGATTTTATTTGGCACTGAGTTCTCACTTTAAAAATTAAGGATAGTAGAAATATTCAGATAAGAGAAGTAATGAAAAATTCTTGCTAGGTATGTGAACAATGGGGAATTCTAAAGGAAATAAGACAGAATTTTCATTATTAATAACACCTACGATGCACAACACATAACCTGTGGTTGTGTTACGATGGTAACGCTTTAAAGGATTTTTAATTTTGAGAATGCAAAGGAAAGTTAATAACCCATAAACATAAAATACAAAAGAAAAGGACTACTTTGATGAAGGACACTGAGGAAAAAAAACTGATGAAAAATGTTGTGTGACTTCATAATACCAACCTACCAGAAACAAACTTCCCTTTTAACCCTGAGCTGCCATGTGGTTTTTGGGAAAAAAACATAAGAACATGTATTTGAGGAAGAAAAGGACTTTAGATTGCAAAAGTAAACCATTTTCATGAGAAAATGCATGCAGTGCATTTTAGGTCTGTTTAAAAAATGTTTATGAGTTTCCATAGGCGGAAAATTCCTGAATATTCTGAAATTTCTGAAAAAATCTGAATATATTTTCATTTATTCAGAAAGATTACCACATTTATGTAAACTTCTGTTTAGAAAACAAGGAAGACCTTGTTTTCTTTGCAGTCAACATATCAATATACTATAAACCAGAGCAAGTAATACACACAAACTGCAAAAAGGGAGGGAAATATCAGACATTATTAACAAACCACAGAAAAGACAAAAATATGAAAAGGAGAAAGAGAAAATATGTCATCTTCTGCAGACTCTATAAAAACAACAACACATGTGACAATCAAAAGCAGTTTACTGCAGTGTTAACATAGTTATTACTCTAAGATACAACCAAAGTAAGTGCCATATTAAGGTATTTTAAATAAAAGCAAACAAAATACAGATGGTTGTGCACAATACTACTAGCAAAATTATCTATATTTATCTTCCGGGAGAACAAAGAGAAGAACTACAGACCCCTTTTATGAAAAGAACACCCAGGAAAAAGAGAAACTGCAGTCAGTTTGCAGGTGGCTTTATGAATAATTTTTTAATATATCTAGTGCTTTAACACAAGCCCTAGAAAGTAATTGCCAGCTGGCTTAAAAAGCAAAACCAAACTTCCCTTCCTGCTCACCACCCGCCCCAGCAAAACCCTGTCATACTGAAAGACATAAACTTTAATTAGGCCATAAGTACCTCTATGAGAGATTTTGCTGAAGATACATTGTGAAAGTCGAGGAAGCTACATGCATCTGTCAACATGGCAATAGGAAACCACTAAAGACAGAAATGAAAAATGCACATGGTTTTCAACTGGAATTAAAACTGCAAGTTCAGGATAAAAATGGTGTATTTGAAATATCTTGTAACATGCAAACAGAAGACAAAAAGTAACTCAGCATTTTTCTAAATACTGCAATTCACACTTCATATATTCCTTAAGCACTAAAAGGCCTTTTCTTCATACTTAGCTCAGATCTTTCATTTTTTTCAGATTATTCACCTAACAAAAATCACATTAGGTAATTACATTATTTCTTCTTTTCATGGATATTTACAGATTGCACAGAGAGAAAAACAAACTAGAGAAAACCAAAACAAACCCAAAACCTTTTGGTCAGGAAACCTAAAACTGCTCTCAACTTTAAAATAAAAACACATGAACAACATCAATATGACAAACCATCTCCATCAGCTCCTGAAAACTGGCACTGTCCCGCCCTTGTGAGTTCTGACTCACAACCTGCAGTTAATGTGGTTGATGTGCAAGTGCAGCAAAGTGTCCCTTCTGCTCTAACACTGTAGTTCACTGCTGTGGCTGTAGGGCAACAGAACAATCAGCATCCTAAATTCAAAGCTACTAGAGATCATGATTAACTTCTTTGGCCACAAACATCTTTAAGGAAGGGAAATCCATGTTTGCAAAGCTCTGAGTGCGAAAGGCTCTAATCTGTGACAGACATGCATTATTGCTGATAATAATTACTTGCCCACTAGACATCACTGTCCACAGGCCTGCTTTGCTCCTAATACCTTTGAAGCCTGCTTGGGGCAGCTGGAGAGCAACTCTAGTACAATTAGAACACTCTTGCAAAGCCAACTCAGAATCCTGTTTGCAAGAAAGATTTCCATTGCAAAAGTAAAAAAGCCTACAATGAAATATCAAGTATACACCAGCAGGCTTATCTTGATCCCTTTAAAAATATTCCAACTCAAACCATGGTAGTTAAGCAGGGCATAATTTGCACTGCAATTTTACATTTTGCACTGTATTACAAATGCAACCCTAAAGGAAATAAGACAGAATTTTCATTATTAAGCAATAACACCTATGATGCACAACACATAACCTGTGGTTGTGTTACGATGGTAACACTTTGAAAGATTTTTAATTTTGAGAATGCAAAGGAAAGTTAATAACCCATAAACATAAAATACAAAAGAAATGGACTACTTTGATTAAGGACACTGAGGCAAAAAAACTGTGATGAAAAATGGGAAACAGCCAAGAAATCCCTGCTTTCAAAGCCGGACTCCAGCCACCATAAAAGCCCGCACAGAGCCATCCTACAAAACAGCTCACAGCCATCAGTCTCTTGCTGATGCCACCGAGTTACTTGAGCTTCAAAGGATTTGCAAAGTTTATTCTCATCTGTCTTAAAAGGAGATTAAAATTTAAAGAGCGAGAATAATATTATAGGCTCATTTACACTTCAGCCAGTGGTGGATATCACAGGGGAAAACAGTTATCTTAGCTTGAATTAAATAACCCTCATTCACCACAGCCCCATCTACATCCACTCTTGTAAACCTTCAACTCCATCTGCACAATTCATAAAACACTTTTACTTTCTTTAATCAACCATCCCAAATTTCACATCTTTGATGACACAGTGGTTTCCTCTTCTGAACAAATCCAATATAACCTGGCTCTTGTTCAGGTCCAACCCATCAGTGTAGCCAGCACAAACACAATAATAAAAACAGCCTTCTTTCAGGTATGTGCAGAACACTTCTTCATGAGAGGTTTTCATAAAAGCTCCCGCACTCAGATATGCTGCCACACTTCAGTTCAAGTTCACTCTAAAGTGATACTAAATTTGTGTCTCTAAACTGGTCTTTAGATCTTGTACTTTTGTTTGCACTGAACCTACCAGGAACTTCTTGTGCAGCAAAGACTGTCTCCTTGGACAAAGCAGTTTACACACAATGGGGACAACAATCAATCCTGCACACTTCTGTCCTACCAAATTTGCAGCAAACAGGAAATTACCGACCTGCTGTCTGCAGCTCCTGTATACTGTAAACCATGGAGTTTACTACTTCTCAAACCTGCTGCCACTCTCCAGTGGTATTAGCACCACGAATATCCAGAATTAAAGTCAAGAGGTTTTTTCAGTCATTTTAAACTACTGACCTCATTTCCTTTAGCCTCTAGTTCCACAATACAAGAAAAAGCACTTCCTTTTACCAGAATGCAATTTTCTGTACTTGCAATTCATGCAGTGCCTCTCTGTACCATTTTAAACAGCAACTCAAATGTATTTTTGCCTGGTTTTTATTTGACTGTGCTATTATTTTTATTTGTCTGTTCACTATTAGAAGCATGTTTACCCATTTTTTGGTTGAGTATAATGCAGTAACTGTGGGATGTTTGCATTCTTAGCATCAATTTCACTGACGCAGGAAGAAAAACATTTCCCTGGAGCTATGGAGGTCAGTCCATTCCAGTGTAGTTTATTTATTTAGAGGAAAAGCTAACCACAGATTAAAAAAACAGTGCTGAAAATCTTAATCCACTTCAAAGAGAAAGGCACTTATCCGAAAGGTTGGTGTGACTTGTGCACTACTTTTCCGATATGAAGCCTGAAAATTCTACCAATTACTTTCAAGTTTCTCACGCTCAGGGGAACATTGGGTTGAGCGTTTTCTCATTTCCTTAGCAAGGGTCATACTGCCACAGGATAAGCAATATCTAGGTATTTTAGATTTGAAGTGTTCTTCTATACTTTTAAAACCAAGAAATATGCCAGACACCTTTCAATGTTGTTTTTAAAATCCAGGTCTTCCATTTTTGTTTGTCTCAAAAATTAGGCCTTTTAATTGGCATCATCTAAGGTTTAATTTGCAAGTCCAAGTCCATTCCACATTACTGGCAGCAGCTAGGCTGGCGGTCAGAAAGCTGTGACAAAGCGTAAGGCGACATTTTCACCTTTGCAGCAGCATGAGACATCTGTAAGTTTCACTACAAGGTGCTCATACTTTTAGTATCACCTGCCTTTCTATTAGGTGCTGCTGAACTATTTTAACCACGGCCTGTACGTTCTCTTTGAAAAACTTTGCCACGTTCTTAACGTTCCTCAAGTCGCAACACTATTTTGCTAATTTTTAATAGGAATGTGACCGTTTACTGCCTACAGAACATCCATCCTCAAAAAAATATCAAAAAAGGCCTAAAGCCCAGGTTCTCTTTTTCATGGATACGTAAGCAAGTCGTAAACACATCACACATTAAACATTCAAGGCCAGGCTGGGTGGAGCTCTAAGCAACCTCTCCTAGAGGAAGGCGTCCCTGTCCACAGCAGGAGGGTTGGAACGACACGATCTTTCAAATCCCTCCCAAGCCAAACCACGCTGCGATTCCACAAACCGCGCTTATCGTGCTCACTAACACCGGCAGCGCGCACAACTCACGCACAGCCACCCTGCCTCCCGGACAACGCGCTTCCCCGTCTCCCACGGGCTCGGGAAAGCCCTGAAGCCACAGGAAGGGGCACACAGGGGATCGCCGCTCTTACCTCGGGCAGCGGCCGAGCCCCGCGTGGGGTCCCGGGCACGGCGACACCGGGGCGGAAGCGGAAGAGGCGGGTGGGCCGGAGGGGAAGCGATGTTCGAATTCCCCAAATGCGCTAGGTCGGGAAGGGCCCAGCCCATACGGACCGCAAACAATCAGATTTTATGAAGAAATGATACACTTGGCATAGAAGTTGGTGTAAGTTAGTCCGTGACATGCAGCGGGTTTTGCATAAAAGGGGAGGGGGAAAGGGGGGAGAGAAAGGAAGAGATGGCTTAAAGGGAGGAAGGGAAGGGAGAGAGGGAAGGGAAGGAAAGGAAAGGTGAAGGATAAGGAAAAGGGAAGGGAAGGGAAGGGAAGGGAAGGGAAGGGAAGGGAAAAGGGAAGGGAAAAGGGNGGGAAGGCAAAAGGGAAGGGAAGGCAAAAGGGAAGGGAAAAAAGAAAAGAATCCAGCTGATGTTATGTCCAGGGCAGGGATACCTTTTTATGGATAGTCTTCCCTGCTCTGAAGACTCATTTGTCGCTTTCTAGGCAAATTAATTCTCATGCACAGAGCTTCCTTTTAATAGTTTTGGTTTTTATCTTAGTGCTGTACTATGTCTATTCTAATTAAATCAGTATGCACTGCAAATGGGAGTCTTTCTCTCTAGTCCTAGTTGAAAGCATATCTAGAGGTGTCATTGTTACTTGTTTAAATCTTGTCTCCTTTTCCTACAGGAAATTTGGAGGTTTAACTTTTCAGTTTCAACTAAAAATGGCTGCAAAAGAATAAAAACTTGGATTTTGTGAGAGTACTATAAAAGCAGCAAACACAGGGATTATTTAAGAGCCTTTCAGCTATATGTGGGACACATACAGGTGGTAGAATCACTTGGGTAGGGAATGGTATCCCTTCTGTGTGCTAATATTTTAGTGTAATAATACAATGTTTCACCGCATTTTCTTAGCCATTTTTTATTTTCAGGAAACACAGTCTTAATTATTTTCTCATGTTCATTTTTACTAGTACAACTAGTGCAACTACAGAGCTATGCACTGTAAATAAAAAGGAATTTAGGAGAGTTTTCTTTCCAAAAAATTCAGAAATTGAACAGTCTGAAGGGTAGCAGAGAATTAGCAAGACCTGCACTCCTAAATAGAATAATACTTTGCAGTTCTATTATGCCAAGTGTCTACAAGGAGGTCAGAACACTTAACATATGTTTAGTTCATTCTTGCCTCAGTATTCACATGTCACAGACTGGAAAATATAGAGAGGGGATTTGATTGATAGACTAATTGATTTACCAAATGTTAGGTAGAAATTGTTGCCAGAGTCTTATTTCCTAAACCCCATATTTTGTTTCAGTTACAAGATCAAAGGAAAATGCAACACGTGCTGATCAATGTTCAGATTCAGCCAACTCTGTTTGTAGAAGATGGTAACTATATAGAGCATTAATGCAGTACAGCTTGTGCTCCATATTCCCTGCTCATAGTGTGGCTCTGTCTCCTTCTACTGGTTTACATTTGTTATAGATTTGCTCCTACTGGCTCTGGACTACTACAGATTTATACTTTTGTTCAGTTAACTGGAATTCCTACACTGAGTGCCACAAGTCCTGGAATTTCTCGAGCCAATTCACTCAGGAGATTATTAGGTATAAAAGCAGTCATTTTCTACTGTCTTCCACTGCTTGTTTGGTTTTCAAGAGCAGTGAGTGAGGACTTAAGAATTTACATTTATCCCAGCCAAAATCTGATGGAGATACAGCTCATATGATTCAAATGGTTTATGCTGGTGCACTCTGAAAATATATTATTATTTTGTATGGATATCTATAGAAAAATATATCCACAAAAAGCTACACTGGTATCAAGTACTTAATGGAAACCATTTCATTTGAGAGGCCTGTGAATGATTATTGATTTTTCTCTGTCATTCCTGAAACAAGAGAAAACAATCCTGAATATTTTTGCCAAAGTAGTCAAAGTGAGAGGCATCCTTAATGTAATTACTGCATTATTACGATGCATCTCATGCACTGTACATACTACATAATGATTCCTGCAAAGTCAATGTTCTTTGTGGAGCAAACATGGAGGCAAAATCCTGTAGTCTTGGCCCTGCTGGAATCATTATACAGCCTGGGTCATGCAAAGCACCACAGCCTGACATACAGACCAGCCATGGCAACTCCATCTCCCTGAAAAAGCTTTGGGAGATGTCATGCAGAAGACAAGGTAAATGAAAAAATATGGCCTAGATTCTTCTGCTGTTAATCTGGTGTGAATATAGTGAGGATTACTAGAACCTACTTGTAACAAAAGGGTTAATAAATCATTGGCAGGTTAAAAATACAGACTCTAAAATCAGACCAAAAATCTGGCAAGCAGACCTGTTTGGGAGATGTACGTGTGTGTAGTACATGTGTGTCTGAAGGGCACCTTGGGCCTTTTGGAATAGGCATTTTTGTTTTCTGAGGCCCATTTTTTGGTGGTATAATCTAATGAATTTGCAGTCTGATGTCTTTGCAGTGTAATCTAATGAATCTGCAATTCTGTGTGTGGGCAGATCAGCAAGTTACCAGAAGAGGGTGTAGCAGAGATAAACTGAAGCACAAACATCCATCTGCTTGCCAGTATCTCTTGCCTCTTGGTGGAAGAAGGGCAAGTATCCGATGTTTCCTCTGGTAAATCAGAAGACAAACATTCCTAAAAGGACAGTGACAGGCAGCTGCCTGGCTCAATGCCCTGTTTATGGGAATTTATGTCTCTGCCTGAATTCTGCTGAGACCAGATGTATGCAGGGAGGGAGGGCGGGGATAGAGGTTTTACAGTGATTTATTACGATGCAGATGGTGAGTCCAGAAAGGGAGACCAAGGTGTCTATCTGGTTGCCAGGTTTGTTTTTCTTACTTGCTAGGTGAGTTAAGAAGGGGGAGTCTTGAGGCTAACCCACATTTGCAGCAACTAAAACTCCTGTAGTAGTAACATTAGCACAGTGGAAAAGAAACGTAACCTCCAAAATTTTCCATGTTCTGTTACACTTTGCTGAACTTAGGGGCAGTGTATGTGGCAGCCTAACCCCAAGTGAACTTAGACTCACCTTTTAGTTAAAATGCTCTGGAAATGCCTTTTTTTCTGCACTCAGATTAAGTTAGAATGGCTATAAACCTACTAAACAGACTCTTTTCCCTTTTGAAAACAGAAGGTTCCTGATCAAAATACAGATGCAAAAGTACATGAAAAGAGGGAAACTGAGGTTGATGTATCTTTGTTTTAGGGTGGAAAAATAATATAATGCAATAAGACTAGCTTAAACCCTCTAATTAAAGCTTTTTTAACATAACAGGTAGGGAAGATGAGATCTACACTGAGATAGTGATAGTACAGACCAAAAGAGTTTGTGTTCATGCCAGCTAGATTAAATGACAGGATGTGGTGAAATATTGGGTTACTTTACATACAAAGCCTTATTTACTGAATGTATATATATCTGTTAGATAAAGTGCATTTATATATGGAAACTGTAGAAATAAATTGAAAGCAATCTACCATGTGTAGAGTATTTGTTCTGATACTAGTCTAACATTGCATTTCTTCCAGTTAGTATGTAAAGCTGTAATTTTTTCATGGCTTGCTCTCTTTTACTAAGATTGTGGAAGTAAATTGTATTAGAAATTGAAGTTTTATTTTTAAATGTATTAGCATTCCACCTGTCTCACTTCTTAGCTGCTGTGCCTAAATTCATATATTTTATACTCCTTTTTAGCAGAAAGCCTAGGACAACTTTAGGAGTAAATTAAACTTAGGACCCAATCTGTAGTTGTCATTCTAAAGTTTTTTTTAATATTTGTTTATCTGCACATGCCCCCTGAAGAAGCAGGATGGAAGTCTTTGGCCCAACCCAGTGTGGCTGCTGCTATGTTTCTTATACACTCTGCAACAGCAGGATGCAGGAGGAAGGAAATGCAAATGTCAGGAAGGGAAAACGCTGCCGAATATGGAGGTGCCACAGGCCTGTGCCATCACACACTTCTGCAAGGCAGGAGCATCTGTCCCTCACATCTGCTGAACAGGCCACAAAGTCCTGCCTGGTCGAGCTGTGCCAGAAAGAAACATGAAGGAGGGTTTCTGTCATCTCTGCAGGAAGGCTGATGACCTAAAAATGAAAGGTTTAGCATGGGATGCAACTGAACTGATTTCATTAGCTGCATCTACATTTTATTGCCATTTTTCATGGGTTGCTGCAGTGCTGCCTAGAAACCTGAGCCTCATGGTGCTCCAAGCTAGAAATATTCCTAAGCAGATTGTCTCAGAAACCTGAAACAATAAGAAAAAGGTGAAGAGAGCAGGAGGAAAAACTCTTTAGTACACAGAGGACATCACTAGTGTTGGATAATTTCTGACAGACAGATGCAGGATGGGCTAGAGCAATATGCCAGGCTAATGAGAGCCAGAAACAGCTACAACTGCAAAAGAAGTGCATGATTCCACTGTGCTGTGTAGCACAGGGAAAGGGGCACAAGGAGGCAGCTTATTGAGCCTTTCCAGCAATTCCACAAATAAGAACAACTTTTTGTGTCACATGTAGTCACTCACACCTGTGCAAAGTGAGGATAAAGTAGCATGTCTGTGTTGATGGAAACGTTCACACACAAAATCAGGGCCTTGATATTTTATGAATCATTAATTCTGCCAGTGGTGGGTTTTACTGGAAGTAGACTCTCTCAAAGCAGCTGGGACTTAGAGACTTGACTAGGAATTTACTTGAAGGGAAGAGTAATTTCAGCTCTAAAGCTGTAACAGTCAATCTAACAGTGGGCAACTGATACAATGCAATCTGGTAAACAGGCTGAGCTACTATTTCTGATCCACTGTCAGACAAAAAGGTCCCATCAGATCTCAATTGCTGTGCATTTCTGTGGGCTTTACTGCGCTTCTGCAACACACACATCCTTTGGCTTCAGAGAATGTTTTCAATGTTTCATAAGCTTAAAATCCCAAGCAACCTAGGAGAGCTTGCCTGTGCTTGTTTTATTTATGCTGCTGATGGACTTTTCATAGTGATGAAAAATATTCAGCTTCACTGCCATGCTTAAGAACCATATAATCATACAATTGTTTAGAAAGGAATCCTTAGGAAAGGTCAAGTTAGCCCAGCACTGCCAAGCCCAACCACTAAACCATGTCTCTAAGTGCCACATCTACACATCCTTTTAAATATTTCCAGGGATGGTGACTTCACCACTTCCTCGAGCAGCCTGTTCCAAAGCTTGACCACTGTGCATTCATGACAGTGAAGAAATTTTTCCAATTATCTGACCTGAACCTTCCCTGGCACGGGGAGGTTATTTCCTCTTGTTCTGTTGCTTGTTACCTAGAAGAGGCCAACCCTCATCTGGCTACAACCTCCTTTCAGAGCAATAAGGTCTCCTTTGGGCCTTCTTTTCTCCAGGCTAAATCAACCTCAGCTCCCTCAGCTGCTCCTCATAAGGCTTGTGGTCTTCTACTATAGACTGAGGCAAAGAAGACAGTAAGTACTTCAGCCTTTACCATCATCCTCTGTCACTGTGTTTCCTCTGGCATCCAATGGATGGAGACTCTCCTTAGCCCTCNGGGGAGGTTATTTCCTCTTGTTCTGTTGCTTGTTACCTAGAAGAGGCCAACCCTCATCTGGCTACAACCTCCTTTCAGAGCAATAAGGTCTCCTTTGGGCCTTCTTTTCTCCAGGCTAAATCAACCTCAGCTCCCTCAGCTGCTCCTCATAAGGCTTGTGGTCTTCTACTATAGACTGAGGCAAAGAAGACAGTAAGTACTTCAGCCTTTACCATCATCCTCTGTCACTGTGTTTCCTCTGGCATCCAATGGATGGAGACTCTCCTTAGCCCTCCATTTGTTGCTAATGTATTTAAGAAGGATTTTTTATTGTCTGGCAGTAGCCAGGTTAAGTTCTAGCCGGGCTTTGGCCCTTCTAATTTTCTCCCTCCATAACTTCATGACATTCTTGTCCTCCTGAGTTGCCTGCCCCTTCTTCCAGAGGTCATAAACTCTCTTGTTTTCCTGAGTTCCAGCCAACACTCTCCGTTCAGCCGCACACTCCAGGAACCTTCTCAACTGTTTCCTCTCTGCTGTATTTCCAGCAGACATCTGGTAAGTTGAAGTCCCCCACAAGAACGAGGACTAGCAATTGTGAAACTCCCAGCTGCTTATAGGGTCTTTCATCTGCCTCTTCACCCTGGATGGATGATTGCTAACAGATTCCCACCAGGATATCTGACTTGTTGGCCTTCCCCCCTACTTTTACCAATAAAGACTCAATCCTTCTGTCACTGTCATTAACCTCTATACAATCAAAACACTCTTTAACATACATAGCTACCCCAGAAGGAGGTCAGGGTGTTAAGTAGAGACTGTCTCCCATGGGTGGCCTCTTGCACGTTGATAAGAGTGGAAAGAGTCATTGGTCTGGGAAGGGAACCCCAATCCGTACATTCTGCACAGGCTATTTTTACTGCCAGGCATAACAAAAGAGAGAACTTATAGGTGCCTTCCCATTCTGAGGTTCTGCACATCAGCTCCCTCTGCACATCCCCAGACACAGACATGGGGACAGATTTAAGTACAACTGCGGAGGCAGGGGAGTACAGTCAGGAGAGGAGGAGATCTCTTGGAAAGGGAGAAAAGTATTCTTTGAAGAAGATGAATCTGTCCCAGAGGCTGTAGTTGTACTAAGCTTAACTGCAATGGGCTCATTCTTTGGCTCAGAGACCAACTGATAAAATGTGTGACCATACTGTTAAATTGAGGTAGTCTCCAAAGCAGGGCTGCAACACACACATTGCCTATTAGAAGCAGCTCCTGCCCATTCTACAGTCCTGAATCACACCAGCTAATTATTGGGCCAGTNACAACTTTTTGTGTCACATGTAGTCACTCACACCTGTGCAAAGTGAGGATAAAGTAGCATGTCTGTGTTGATGGAAACGTTCACACACAAAATCAGGGCCTTGATATTTTATGAATCATTAATTCTGCCAGTGGTGGGTTTTACTGGAAGTAGACTCTCTCAAAGCAGCTGGGACTTAGAGACTTGACTAGGAATTTACTTGAAGGGAAGAGTAATTTCAGCTCTAAAGCTGTAACAGTCAATCTAACAGTGGGCAACTGATACAATGCAATCTGGTAAACAGGCTGAGCTACTATTTCTGATCCACTGTCAGACAAAAAGGTCCCATCAGATCTCAATTGCTGTGCATTTCTGTGGGCTTTACTGCGCTTCTGCAACACACACATCCTTTGGCTTCAGAGAATGTTTTCAATGTTTCATAAGCTTAAAATCCCAAGCAACCTAGGAGAGCTTGCCTGTGCTTGTTTTATTTATGCTGCTGATGGACTTTTCATAGTGATGAAAAATATTCAGCTTCACTGCCATGCTTAAGAACCATATAATCATACAATTGTTTAGAAAGGAATCCTTAGGAAAGGTCAAGTTAGCCCAGCACTGCCAAGCCCAACCACTAAACCATGTCTCTAAGTGCCACATCTACACATCCTTTTAAATATTTCCAGGGATGGTGACTTCACCACTTCCTCGAGCAGCCTGTTCCAAAGCTTGACCACTGTGCATTCATGACAGTGAAGAAATTTTTCCAATTATCTGACCTGAACCTTCCCTGGCACGGGGAGGTTATTTCCTCTTGTTCTGTTGCTTGTTACCTAGAAGAGGCCAACCCTCATCTGGCTACAACCTCCTTTCAGAGCAATAAGGTCTCCTTTGGGCCTTCTTTTCTCCAGGCTAAATCAACCTCAGCTCCCTCAGCTGCTCCTCATAAGGCTTGTGGTCTTCTACTATAGACTGAGGCAAAGAAGACAGTAAGTACTTCAGCCTTTACCATCATCCTCTGTCACTGTGTTTCCTCTGGCATCCAATGGATGGAGACTCTCCTTAGCCCTCCATTTGTTGCTAATGTATTTAAGAAGGATTTTTTATTGTCTGGCAGTAGCCAGGTTAAGTTCTAGCCGGGCTTTGGCCCTTCTAATTTTCTCCCTCCATAACTTCATGACATTCTTGTCCTCCTGAGTTGCCTGCCCCTTCTTCCAGAGGTCATAAACTCTCTTGTTTTCCTGAGTTCCAGCCAACACTCTCCGTTCAGCCGCACACTCCAGGAACCTTCTCAACTGTTTCCTCTCTGCTGTATTTCCAGCAGACATCTGGTAAGTTGAAGTCCCCCACAAGAACGAGGACTAGCAATTGTGAAACTCCCAGCTGCTTATAGGGTCTTTCATCTGCCTCTTCACCCTGGATGGATGATTGCTAACAGATTCCCACCAGGATATCTGACTTGTTGGCCTTCCCCCCTACTTTTACCAATAAAGACTCAATCCTTCTGTCACTGTCATTAACCTCTATACAATCAAAACACTCTTTAACATACATAGCTACCCCAGAAGGAGGTCAGGGTGTTAAGTAGAGACTGTCTCCCATGGGTGGCCTCTTGCACGTTGATAAGAGTGGAAAGAGTCATTGGTCTGGGAAGGGAACCCCAATCCGTACATTCTGCACAGGCTATTTTTACTGCCAGGCATAACAAAAGAGAGAACTTATAGGTGCCTTCCCATTCTGAGGTTCTGCACATCAGCTCCCTCTGCACATCCCCAGACACAGACATGGGGACAGATTTAAGTACAACTGCGGAGGCAGGGGAGTACAGTCAGGAGAGGAGGAGATCTCTTGGAAAGGGAGAAAAGTATTCTTTGAAGAAGATGAATCTGTCCCAGAGGCTGTAGTTGTACTAAGCTTAACTGCAATGGGCTCATTCTTTGGCTCAGAGACCAACTGATAAAATGTGTGACCATACTGTTAAATTGAGGTAGTCTCCAAAGCAGGGCTGCAACACACACATTGCCTATTAGAAGCAGCTCCTGCCCATTCTACAGTCCTGAATCACACCAGCTAATTATTGGGCCAGTTGGCCCAGATCAACTATTTAAGAATGCAACACTGAAGAATACTATTGAGAAGAGATGCCCTGTTGTCATCTCCTTTCCTGCAGGCTCCTGCAAAACTTCCCTGACACTTGCCTTATTGGTGGCTGAGGAGACAGACCAGTGTGGGGCAGCTACTCACTGCCCTTGAGACCCTGGATACTCTTGCAGCCATCAGGCAACACTGATCCACTTCCGGTGTCCTCTGTGGGACAATGTTGAGCAACTCCAAAGCCAGGCTGCACTGTGGGAAGCAGGTCCTCCAAAAAAGGCCAGCAAGTAATGGCAAGGTTTCACAGCCAAGGCTAGAACTGGTCACATCACCAAGTCACCAAATAGCTCTGGCCCACATCCACAGAAATCCCATCTGGTCATTCCTCTGGGCTGAATCTGCACTGCCAGAGGCAGTCCCGGAGCTGTGCTTTGCATTGCACTCCAAGGGATACAGCTCTTGGCTCCTGCCTGATTCAACGGCTGCCCTTGGCCAAAGTACTGGGACTTCAGTTTGCTACTGCAAAATATTCTGCCTGTATAAAGGCTTTAAATACATGCTAGACATACAGACTGGTCTGAACATTGAGGAGTGGGCAGTTCTGTTTTAGAGTGCATGCTACTGAAAACTCAATAGTAACAGCATCACAAGCAAGAAAATGCAGGATTAATAATGGGGGGAAAAGCAGTAAATCAATGTATTTTCCTGGCACTTTGTCAATACCACCTTTAGACAACTTCACTACAGAGATTGAATATGCAGGCCACAAGCTTCTTACTTACAAATCAGGCAGCTTAACCAAACAATCCCTCTTTGCTATCAAATCTATTTGATAGGAATAATTCAGGGAAGATGGGCTGAACTATATTGACAAGCTGTGTCTGCTGTCTCTGAAGGGATCACTGGAGAACAGATGTCTTTCGTTTTCCGTGCAATTGCCCATCTTCCTGCTCTGTACCAATTCCATGATGTCCCTAACAGAATCAGTGGTTGTGAAGAGGGGACAGCACAGCATTGTAGCTCGCCATCCAGAGTTACAACTTGCCTTACATTGCTTAAAATTCAGTCCAAGTCATGCCTAAACTGTAAATTACCTTTTTCTTTGGTGATGAAAACTATATATTGTATGCAAATATTGACTACATGCACAGAAACCTTGGAGGGCTGTAATCTCTAAGGACTTGTACAAATGATGAAATTCAAAATAATTATACTGGTGTGAAACAGAAAACCCAAACCTGATAGCTGGGGATTTGGGCAACACCTGGTTAAAAAAAAAAAAAAAAGCACAAACCCAAAAAATGCATAACATGTCCCTGTATTCTGGCTGCAGTTGTGCCCGTAAACAATTTTTTTCTTCCATGAAAGAAGGGGTGGTTTGTGCAGGAAACAGGCAATAGCTGCCAGGCAGATACCCTTTTTAAATGTAGTCACTCCAAATTCAGTAGCACATTCCATTTGCTGGCCCTGGGCAAGGCAGGGGTTTTCCAGAGCACTCCTCGGTGCTGCGTCAGAGAGCATTTGGTCTGTGCATTACATCTCAGATGCATTATAATTTTATTTAGAGCACACTTTACTCTGCAGGCTGCAGAGGCACAGTGCCAGTCTTCAGCAAGAGGGGGAAGGACTATAAATAGAGCAGGCTGGGCTGCCACAGGCAGCTTTTGGTCTGCTTAAATTTCTCGTTTAGCCTCGAAGCAGCAGAAATCCAATCTGCTGAGGAGGTACTGCACAGTACAGGCAGAGGCAACAGCTCTTCTCTCCACCTGGTAAGTGTTTTTTGTTTTGTAGGTACACAGGTACAGCCACTTACCTTTAATGAACAAGGACATACCACCTTCATCTGTGCTTTCCTCCAGTTCTCAGTTTTTTGCAAGCTCTGGATATGCAAACTGTCATGTTTTCATGACACCAGCTACTCACAAGGGGAACACATTCCTTCATTTTCAAAACAAGAAATAAAATGAATCCCAAAATTAAGTACACAAAGGTAACACACATTTCATATTTTTGAGGCCCATGGAGCTTTACGAATTGTTCAACAGTTCTTGCTCTAAGTTTTATCCCACTAGGAGATCTCCCTGGAGTGGTTTGAATAAAGAAGGGACATTTTTGCTGCAGGACAAGTACTTAAAAATAGCACGAGGAGCCCAGTCCTGTGCTCAGGAGATTTTTATTTTCCCTTGCAGGTACCTACACTGAGAGCTTTCTCCTTCCTTACTCTATGCTTGACTCAGAGTTACTATTAAAGAAAGAAACAGTATTTCCACCTATTTCCACTGCCTTTCACACCTTTCAGTGAGTGTATTTTATTTATAGCACAAAGCTAATGAAAGCCATCTTTGAACAGGGCATTTTAGATTCAAAGCACTTGAATTCTTTGAACTCCACACCCCCAAAGCAAGCTGCAGCCAAGAGTGCAGAGTAATGGTTCCCCCTATTCCCTCCTCCTGGAATGCCCCCTAAGAGGGAGAACATTCAAAACAATTTCAGAATATGCTCTCAATATTACATCATGCACAAAAGCAGATGGGATTACTTGGGTCAAAAAAATCACATACTAAATATTACACTTGAAAGCAAACCATCAAGTCTTAGGGAAGACAGCTGGATCTCATAAATCTTTGTCTTCCACAAAATATTTAGCCTACACTGCCTGTGTTTTCATCCCTGCTGGCCCCTGCTAAATCTGAGATACAAGAACCTAAATTTGTAGACAAGCTAGAGGAGAGTATCAGTGAACCAAGGACTTCCACAGACATGCTGCATTTATGGTCTACTGTAATGTTGCTCTTGCCCACCCTCAGATATACAGGCATGAAGGATTTCTCCATTCCACAAAGTTTAGGGTTTAATAGCCTGTGAGCCTTTTCTATACATTACGTCTCTAAATCTCTGGATATTTGAATAATATACTTTATTCATATTAAGAAAACTCTACATATAATTTTATTTGTAGAATATCAAGTTGAAAACAGATATAAAAACAACAGAACATATAAACTTGATAGGAAACCCAACTAAAATAATAAAACTGCATTTTGCTCAATAGTTTAACTTCAGTATGATCTTCAATAAAAACCTTACTCCATTAAACCTGAATATTTCAGCCTTTGTTATCATTTCTCTACTGTATTAAAGCCACTTTAACAAATATTCTAATTAATACATCCAATGACACAAGGAGTTTCTGTAATAGTTCCCATTGCATGAATGCATATGGACAATGCTATATATAATAAAGCCAAACCATTTAACAAGTGTGAAGAGATTTGTACTATGAATAAACTGAACACAAACCCAAGTGAACTCTGAAATTACAGAGCTGTGCTAACACAAAGGCACGGGTTTTTTTAAGTGTAAATTCACATTTCTAGAAGGTTAAATTTTGTGCCCAGGCAACTTCAAGTCATCACCGCACAATGAGCCAAACAACTCTAACTGCACGTATCTTGACTTTCAATAGAAAGATCTGGCTTCTATTTCTTTAATCCAGTTTTATTAAGGAAGTAATTAAATTAGAAGCAGAAGGGTTCCCCCTCCCATATTTACAGACCGCAAACTATACTGCTTTCACATCAGAAATTCTAGTTTTCTTGTCAAATTTTGTTAAGCTTCGTAACTATCAGCACCCTCACAGTTTGGTCAAAGGCCCCACAAACACACAGTCCCTTTTTGTCAGGGCTCCAGTCCAGGCTACAGATGGGCTGCGTTGACAGAGTCACGTTCTGCAAGAGACTAACAGACCCTGCCACTCCCATCTCAGATCCTTCCGAATCCTTCTTGGAGCGCTGGGCTGGGTACTCGCTGCCAATGAGAAAAGTAAAACAAAAACAAGTGCTTAGAATTTATCGATACAAACACATAATCATCCTCTTTATTTCCTGCTCTATAGATAAAATAAATAAATGTCTTAAAAGTAATGAATAATCATATCCAGCTATATCTACACTGCATACTTTAGTAGACATTTCATGAAAGAAAAAAGGAGGTAGGAAATTTTGAATCCTTTCACCTCTCTCGTATTTTTTAAGCCTTTTCATTTTTTAACTGGTTGGCTTTTGCCACAGGCATAAAAATTTCATCACAACTGTGCTTCTGAAACTTAATGCACCAACTTCATTACATTTAGGACAAATAAATTATTTTTCCATGTAACATAAGAAGATGTAAACGTAAGAATCGTTAAAAATCAAGTCCTTCAATATTCTTCTCAGATGTACCTGCTACCATATGAGAATTTTAAGAAACTAATTTTTTTCCATTTATCACCTTGTTAACCAAGGATATAATTAGATCTTCATTACATTAAAGTAACAAGGGCAAGATTCACCTGTGCTGTCACATTATCTTAGGGATTAATTCAAGATTTCAGATCAAGTACTGGCACTGAAATCTTCCTTTCTACTGCATTTGTAAGCAGTAATTTTAACCAGATATTCCGAGGTTGGAAGCAGGACCCTACTCATCATTTTCAGAGAGATTCTTTCTTAAAACATTAAATGGTTGGTTTCTCACTCCTGGCTGGAGAAGTGATCACTTACTATTTCCAGAGATGAAGGCTCCCAGATCCTCCGCTTGTCATAAATATATCTCTGTTCTGTGGCAGGTGCCGAACCTGCCAAATGGTAGATTTTTGTGCCTAGTAAGAAGAAATCAGCATTGTACAGAAGTCATTTGGGGATGAACTTCATAGGAAAAGACAAAGAATCTTAAAACAGAGATCACTTGTATGAAGATAACCCAGCCTTCCCATGCTGGAAAGTTAATTTCACTGTATGACATCTCTTAAAATCATTACCGGAAGGGAATATACTACAAACACTGTGCAAACACAACAAAAAGTCTACAACTCAAACCTCAGCCAGGGTACAGCAAGATCATATAGCAACAGAAATCACTTAGGGAAAAACCCCAACACATGTCCTCTGAGTTACGGCATACCTGTCTGCAAATGTCCACATGGAAAAGCTTAAATGCCCTGAATGACCAATAAATTCTATTTCCGCATTTTATTACAAAATTATTTATAAATAAATAAATTGCATTATTTTATACAGTAAAAAAAATTCTTTGATTCAGAATAAAGTACCTCCAACACCTTATCTGCTTTGAATGATAGTATAGAAAATACTGAGAGATACTAAGTTGAAACTCAAGTCCTAAAGAACTTCACCACAAAAGTGCCTTTTCTTGAATTATCAACAGATTTTGTTCACTAAACAAAAAAAACCCCAAAAAAATGAGTTTATAAAGTAACCTGGGCATTTCTTACCTATTTGTACTACACCTGTAGTAATTTGACAGCATGAATTTAGAAAGTTTGTCTCTTATTAAGAAATTCTCAGTCTCCCCATACCTTCTCTGAAACAGAAGCAAAACCTTTGGTTGGATGCTGAGTTCTCATATCAAAAACATGGAATTTTCCCTCAAGCGATGTGGCCACCAGCTTATTCATATTTATATCTTTTCTGTCAAACTCTACACTGCAAACCTGGAAATAAAACAAGATACATTCAGTCTTGTAATTTAGCCACTGTTAAAAAAATTGTGTGTTTTGTGATTTATAAATATGTATTAATCATCCGTTATTTCTACAATAACATCATCACCAATCTGGAAATAAACCACTTCATCTGAAAACATGAATCCACTGAAAAATACCCCATCCTGTCCTGATCAAGAATGTGAGGGGTACAATTTGCTGAACTTAAAGGAAATTATTCCTTGGTACAACCTCAGCAGAAATGTCTTCTGGGTAAGTTTCACACAGAGTCCTTTTAATTTTTCCATCCTGCACAGGAGCTGAAATGAAAAATACTTTTATGGTTTCCTTACCCCATTCTTAATGTTGGTCTCCCATCGTAGTGACATGGTTTTTAAGTCAAACAATTTAATGTCCCCATTGTCATATCCAGCACATACGACACGTTCCTCTTGATTGTAAGCATTGCCTGGACACAGAGAATTAATCAGAAAACACAAAACCTCTTTAGCATGTAAATTTCAGAAGCCCCAGGCCTGCAGTTTCAACTTACATTTATATAACAACAACAACAAGTTACTGTTGGGATATTAAGATTTGGTGAACTGGATGGTTTTCAAACCTGAAGGGTCTAGAAAAATCTTATGTAGGACACAAGCAGCTTGTTCTCTCCAAAAAAAAATGCAGAGCTCACATCAAGCATTCTTATTTTCTTTAATTAGCTCTAAAACGTCAAGGCTCTTCTCTGAAATTAACACCTTAATGCTTGGTAGTTGGAACTACACTACAACAGTGATGGGTTCCCTGTACCTGGGACAGGGTCCTTCTGGACCATACAGCTGGATATACTGTTTTTACATTCCTAGGCACAAAAATAAAGCTTGCACAGCTTATCTGTGAAACCACAGAATCATCAAATCATTTAGGTTGGAAAAGACCTTCAAGATGATCGAATCCAACTACAAATGGTGACCAAAAGTGATTAGAGAATGAGTCCAAAACCTAACTATTACAAACCCACAAAACTGGCTTATTTTGAAGAAAAATAAAAAGCATATAAATTTAACAGTATAGAAAAGCAAAACCTGCTACTTAAGCATTCATATAAAATAAAGTATTCCATAACATCCTGAAATACATTGATAATCATCAAAGTACAACCATATTAGAGGGATTATGGTCATAATCTGATCAATTACCAAATGCCACAGTCCAGCAGTCTCTTTTGCTCTCCCCCTGTACAGGTTCCATATTAGCCACAGGAGTGTCCTTCTGCCTCGGGTCCCACACCTTCACAGTTCCTGGGAAAGAAAGACAATAGATTTTGTGTTAGGAATACGCTGTCATGTTGTGTTCATCTTCCCAGGAAAGCCCTTTGCTTCTCATCTTAATCATTCAAAAGACAGGAGCAACTCTTTCAATTCTAGAAGGCCTGACAGTGTTTTGTGGATATAAGAAAGAACCACAAAACCAAACAGAAATAGAGTTACAGCATGTATTTTCTCTAGCTGATATTTGCATTTACTCTGCTTTGTATTCCTTCTGTCTCATGCCCAGTGACAACAGTGCCTTTTACTTATCTGTGGCTTCTAGAAGAATTAGAGAAAATCAGTCCCAAGCAAGATTCACAAGACAGTGTACAAAGAACTAGTTGCAACAGCTTGCAACTAGTTCGGATGGCAGACTGTGCCCTGCCATCGAGCTCGCAGGCTCAGTGGAACTGGAAAGACTTGCAGAGTTCACTAACTCACCATCTCGACTGCCAGTCACAATTTCTGGTGCACCTTCCCCAATTCCTAAGCCACCTACACCATCTATACTGTTTATGATTTCCTTATGACCTTTCACAGAATACACTGGTATTTCAGGAGCTTCTAAATTCCTAGGCAAGAAAGAAAAAGAACAGAAAACATGACATTTTTCCTTGACACTCAGGATTTGTATAAAAATGAAAGAAAACTTGAGCACAAATCATAAAAACTCAGATTAATGGTGAGAACAAATACGAATATCACCAATGAGAATCATGAGTCTTTGTTTGATTCCCTCTTTGCCTTCTGCTTTGGACTGCTCCAAAAGGTTTTGCTTGGTTCTGGATCTCCCTGTTTGTAAAGGCAGCTGTGGGATTCACCACAGCAACTGCTCAGATCCAGTTTTCATACTGGGCTAAAAATGAATCACACTACAGATCAAAATGCTCCAATCAGCTTTACTTTCAGTAAGTCTATAAAATAGCTTGATTCATTGATCCCCACCTAACTCTGACTACTGCTTTTTAACTTCAGGTGAATATTATATCCAGACATGAGTTTCATGGTTCTTTCCCACTGATTCTCATTCTTCAAGATTCCTTCAGAAATTTATTTTACATTTCAACTACTAACTGTTCCATTCTTGCTATTCCAACAAGAACTGGTAGTTCCTTGACACAGGGCAATATAATAATAATGATAATAAACAATCCCATTTTGACACTACTACTTAATTTGATAATCAATTTACCTAGAAATTAATTACACAAATAATTCAGGGACCTAAAGGAGGCATTTGAAACTTCAAGATTAAAAATATATATTTAATCTAGACATGAAATTTAGGTTGAACACAGCCTCTTGTTTGTACTCATGCATCCATTCTTAAGCCTCTTTTCAGAGGACAACCTCACAAAACTTTAACAGGTTTTTGTAGCTGCACACAGAAGATGTGAGCGAAGCAGCACTGAATTAAACACTGTGCAGAATTCTATACTGTTTCTAAAAAACAAGCATAGTCCAAATACAGTACCCAGCAACACTTGTACTGGGTCCCAACAATGGGCAGCATGGAAAGCATCTCATGCAAAAGCGACATACAGAAACCTCTGTTCAGACAGACACAGACAACGTTAAGTGAAAAAGCTTCCAGAGATTATCTGTGCTTACCATATGTTAAGGTTTCCATCAAAATCTCCTGTAGCTAAGTATCTTTGCTGCAGAGATGTAGCACCAAAAGTTCCGCATTTTATAGGTTTGGGCTTTTCAATCTTTTAAAGAAAGGAAATGTCTATGTCAGCACATGGAAAAAGCAAAACCACCCGCAGACCATGCAGTTCACGTGAGTGCACGGGGCAGGTGTCAGCAAAACACACATGGGATATTTGATGCAAAATACTATCAAAATGCTATCGAAGGCAAGCTACACTTTGAGTTTAGTGCTTGTGCACAGAAAAGCAAAGGGTCCAGTTTAGTGGTCTTAAACAAAACCGGCTCTGTTTGCTTGTGGCCAAGTGGGTCCTTACGCCTCAATAGGGCACTGCTACGCCTCACAACAAGCAAACACTCCAAGGACAATCTGAGAGAAAAAACAAAACAAAAATGCAAATAGCCAACTAACAACAAAACAAAAATCAAAACCCAACGAACCAAACTAACGAAAACCCAAACAAACAACAAAAAACCCAAACACAGCCAGAAACCAGAAATCCATAACGCAACCCATGAAAACAACCCACGAAACACAGCAGCAAACAGTCACAGAATCATAGACTCAGTCAGGTTGAAAAAGACCTCTGAAATCGTCGAGTCCAACCTATGATCAGACATCACCATGTCAACTAGACCATGGCACTGACTGCCACATCCAGCCTTTCCTTAAACATCTATAGGGACGGTGACTCCACCACCTCCCTGGGCAGCCCACTCCCACGTCTAATCACCCTTTCTGTGAGGAAATTCTTCCTAATGTCGAATCTAAACCTCCCCTGGTACAGCTTAAATCTGTTTCCTTTTTCTATCACTAGTTGCCTGGGAGGAGAGACAGACTCCCACCTGGCTACAACGTTTCAGGGAGTTGTGGAGAGCAGTAAGATCACGCCTTATCAAGAACAGACAGGGTATCACGCTATCAGAACATTTAAGAGGCAAATCAGCTCCTGTTTTTTATCCCTGGTCTCTGGCAGCCGTTTCCGAGCGGACCACGCTCACCTCCCGCAGCAGCTCCAGACGGGCTCCGTGCAGCTCGTACAGCTGGATGAGGCCGGTGCCGCGGGCGGCGCTGCCCAGGCACAGCAGGCGGGCGCTGCGGGGCACCCATTTGCAATCGAACACCGTGTAGCTCAGCGCCTGCTGGACGTGCGACACCACCTGCGGCCGCTCCGGCCCCGCCGCCGCCGACATCCCGCCCCTCTCCGGCCCCGGCGGATGCGGAGGAAGCGCCCGCCGCCCCCTTCCGGCGCCGGCGGCACCACGTGTGTTCCGCGGCGGACATGGAGACCGAGGCGGCGGCGGGCGGCGGCTTCACCAGCGTCGTGTCCCGGCGGGGCCGGAGGAAGCGGCGGAGGGGCGGCGAGGAGCCGGCGGCGGGAGCTGCCATGGACACGGCGGAGCCGCGGCCCAGCAAGCGGCCGGCGTTCCCGCCCCTGGCCGCCGAGGCGCTCGGGGTACGCGGGGCGCCGGGGAAATGCCCCCCTGCCCCGGTTCTCCGCCGTGCCCCGCCTCACGGCCCGCTGTCTCTCGCCCCCGGCAGGTTGGGAAAGGCGAGCTGAGGAAGATCCCCGTGCCGGCCAACAGGTACACGCCGCTCAAGGAGAACTGGATGAAGATATTCACGCCCATCGTGGAGCATCTGCAGCTTCAAATCAGATTCAACTTGAAAACGAGAAATGTTGAGATCAAGGTAAGGGAAGCAACTTTTCCTGCCTTCCTCGCTAACTGGAAGAGATGGTTGTATGCTGACCTCATACACCTTCCAGTATCTGAAGGGACCTCCAAGGAAACCAGAGAGGGGCTCTGTCAGGAACTGTAGTGACAGGACAAGGAGTAATGTGTACAAATTGAAAGAGGGGAAATTTAGTTTAGATGCTAGGAAAAAATTTTTACTGTGAGTGGTGAGACACTGGAACGGAGGGATGCCCCAGCGCTGGCAGCGTTTAAAGCCAGGCTGGATAAGGCCTTGAGCAGCCTGGTTTAGGGAGAGGTGTCCGTGCCCATGGCAGGGAGATTGGGACTAGATGATCTTATGGTCCACTCCAACCCCACTACCATTCTATGATTCTACCTCATGAAAAGCAGGGCCTCGCCTCATGGGTGTTCTTGGTCCACAGATTAAAGACTAGAGAAGTTGTAAATCCTATATAACACTTGGAAAAATTAAAACTGCGTGGCATCACCTCCCCAGGGATCAAATCTGGCAATTATTGCTTAAAACAAGTAGTTACTGCAAGTAAAATCCGAAAATATAAATCTGTTCCAGAAGGAGCCAGCAGAAGCTGGGGGAGTGTTCCATTTTTGTAGAAAATTATGTACTGTAGCATTAAGGAAGAATTTTCTTCCATGTCTTAGATATAATTTTATAATTCAATGTTTTGCAGCTATTTAAGGCTACTAAATACTTACCTGACAGTGAACAGTATCTTTTAAGGGGGCACTGAATCTTCTAATGCCTTTGTTTGTGGCAGATGATAAGGGCCCATAGTTTAATAGCATGTGATTTTTCTTTAATGGATTGCACTGGAATACCTTAGGGCACAGACACCAATATAAACCTGTAAATCTTGTAGATGCTCAATCTTTATCCTTATTCCTCCTCAGGAATGTTCACACTAGGCGTTTTTAATGGCATATCCAAAGTTTTGACACTGTATTAGCAATGTTGACATATGAGATCTTCCAATGTAATGATGAAAATACAGACAACAGGAATTTTGCTTCCTAACCATGAAATGTTATCACAAGTTTCATGGCAGGAACTGGAGGAAAGGTGACAGAATTATCCTTTATTTACACTTCCTAGAAATAACTTCAGGGGAAAGGTAAGGAGGAGCAGGAACTCCTGCAGTTTCACTCAGTAACTGTGCAGGAGAAAACCCTGGGATTTTAACGCCACTTTTTGATATTAAATGATGTCTGATGAAAAGCAAGGTAGTTTTGTTCTTAATCAAGCTGATTTCATTTTGCACATATCCATCATGAATATAAAACTTTGAAATGAGTTTCATTTGCCTGCTAAGGCATCCTTAGAATACTGTCGTTAGAATAACTCTCCTGCCATCATCATCCATCTCTTTTTTCCTGCTATTTGCTGTTGCAGTTTAGTTTGTGTTGGTTTGGGGTTTTCTCCACCAAAAGGGTTCTCCTCAGTCAGCGGTGGTGTGGATTTTCAGCAGCCTCTCTCCTCTCCCCTCCAAGCACAGGCTGATCTTTTAAGTCCTGCTCCTAACTTGCCTGGTCTTAATTTACAAACATAACTTCTTGTCTTGTAGACTTGCCCAGAGACAAAGGATCTCAGTGCTCTGACGAAAGCAGCTGATTTTGTGAAAGCTTTTATACTCGGGTTTCAAGTGGAGGTGAGTCTCCCAACAGCCAGATTGTGAGATTGCTCCAGTTTGTTGACCTGTACCTGGCCTCTCTGCGAATTACAGTAAGAAATAAAGAAAGAAAAATCCTTGGGTGGTTTTCTAGAAATTAATGTTTGAAATTGTGACTGGAGTGGACATCCAGTTTCTTGAGATAATGTTGTATAAAAAAGTAGCCTTCAAACAGCACATAATTAAAATTAGGAAACAGAGAACATAGTTAGGTTGTGTGAGATAAGCATAAAGCAATAATCTGTCTCTGAGGTACTCTGCACAGGTAGAGACTGTTCATTTTGCTTAAGCCCAAGCCAATAACCTTCAGTCTGTGCAAAACTCACAGAATCACAGAATTAACTAGGTTGGAAAAGACCTTTGAGATCAAGTCCAACCTATGACTTTATCAACTAGACCATGGTACTGAGTGCCACATCCAGTCTTTTTTTCAAAACCTCCAGGGACAGTGACTCCACCACCTCCCTGGGCAGTCCACTCCAGTGCCCAATCACTCCTACTGTGAAGAAACTCTTCCTAATATCCTAAGGTATCAGGTGCAGCTTAAGACTGTCTCCTTGTACCCTGTCACTGGTTGCGTGGGAGAAGAGACCAACCCCCACCTGGCTACACCCTCCTTTCAGGCAGTCGTAGTGAATAATAAGGTTTCCCCTGAGCCTCCTTTTCCCCAAGTTAAACAACCCCAGCTCCCTCAGCTGCTCCTCATAGGACTTTTGTTCCAGACCCTTCATCAGTCTTGTTGCCGTTCTCTGGATGCATTCATCTAAAAGTCCTTAAATTGGGGCACCCAGAACAGTACTGGACACAGTACTCAAGGTGCAGCCTAACCAGTGCCAATACAGGAGAATGACTTCCCTAGTCCTGCTGGCCACACTACTCCTGATTCCTGCAAATTTGCTAAAGGTGGACTCCATCCCCTCATCCAGATCATCAGTAGATACTTAATAGGACTGGGCCTGTTCAAGAAAACAACCCACTTTTTGTAGTGTCATAGAGGCTGCTCCTTGCTCTAGACCTGTACTGGTTTCACTAGTACTGGGGACACAGGGCTGAATGCAGGGGGGGCACCCAAGCCTGTGTAGGGTTCTCTAGATGGAAATACTTAACACTGCTGTTGAAAAAAGTGGATTTAACTTTAGCTATTATTTGATTTGATAGATTATATATATAAAGACAACAGCAGCTTTCAACTGTGTGGTACTGAAACAAAATAACTTTGCTGATAACACATCTCCTGCTCTCTTAGGATGCCCTTGCTCTCATCAGATTAGACGATCTTTTCCTAGAGTCATTTGAAGTTACAGACGGTGAGTATTTTCTGCTGCAGCATTCAAGAACTCACATGTGCGTCCTGCAAGTATGGATTTGTTTTCTTTCCCCCTGCTCCACTTGTATCACTTGCCCTCAAGGATCAGGAAAGCCAGAAACATCTAATTTCATGTAGTACTGGGACTCCTTGGAGTCCCCTGTAGACCAGGATCTATACCTGATCTACGTAATTTCTACCACTGATAACTTGATGCAGTTTGACACTACTTCCTCAGCAGGAAGTGCAGTGTCTTCCTCTGCACTTCTGAAGGAGACTTTCACGTGCCAGAAACCCTCCTTCAGCACTGGCTGCAGTGTGCACTACTAGTCAAAAAAAGCTGAAATCCATAGGGATCTATGCTGACCAGTGAAGTTGCTTTCATAGTACTTGGCATGAGTTGTTTCCAGCAACTTGACCAAGAGAAGCATTAACAGGGATACACACCACTGCTGTTACCCTGAGCATGCTATTCTCATTTCAGTCAAACCTTTGAAAGGAGATCATCTGTCAAGAGCAATAGGGAGAATAGCAGGGAAAGGCGGAAAAACCAAATTCACCATAGAAAATGTAACCAGGACACGCATTGTTCTTGCTGACACGTAAGTACAGACTGACTTCCTCCTAGGCAAAGCACAACCCCTCGGCTAATCCGTGTCCTCTACCAGGAACAAAGATAACTTAAATTTTATGAAACTGTTGTAGAGTAGTAGTAACAAAAAATATTTAAGAGAGTATTTTAATGAACACAAGTTATTTGACCTTTTGTTATGAGAATGACAGTGTCACCAGCACACCTAGAATTCAGTCATCCTCCACAGCCTAAGAAATCCTTCTTAGGAATTATCAAAGTTGAACTCACCAACCCAGCAATGTTTTCCTCCTGACGCTGCTCCACTGTTAAATTTGAAAATGGTAAAATCTATTTTAAAAGCATTTAGAAGAGCATAGGTCTTACGTTGTGGGTTTCAGTTGGGGTTTTTTTTTGTTTAAAAGTGTAGAAAAGAAACTAGTACACTGATAAAATTTCACATTCATCTCTAACCTCCAACTCTATTAACTGTGTAATCTCTTAAGTTACTTTCCATTAACTACTGCTACTTCGCTTTTTACAGAAAAATTCATATCTTGGGATCTTTTCAGAACATTAAAATGGCTCGAACAGCGATTTGCAATCTAATTCTAGGTAAGTCCTATCTAATCTTCACTACACATAGATCTTGCAGTTTGAGAAACTGCTTTGTGGCTCTCACCATCTTCCCTGGTCTGTCCACACCTGCATTTGGAGCAAGTAGCTTGCTGGCAGTTGGCTTGTTGCTCTTTAGAGAAAAATTTGGGGGAGAAGCAGGGAATCCAGGACTTGCTTTCTGGATTCAAAACCCTTGCCGGATTGCAGAAACATCTTCTGCTTTTTGACTGAGCTGCAGCATTCCGTAAATGAGTCTCAAAAGCCAAAGGGGGCAACCTATTCTGAAAGCAAAAGTTCAACTCTGTGCTTGCAGTAAGACAGGGTGACTGACCTTGACCATCCTTGTCGCTCTTTGGCTTAGTTCTCCACTTTTAACACAGGTGTGAGCACAATACATCCATTTTTGTGACAGATTATCTCATTTACTGACTGGATTTGTGCCTTCTTCTGCAGGAAGTCCTCCGTCCAAAGTTTATGGCAATATTAGGGCTGTGGCCAGCAGAGCAGCTGAGAGGTTCTGAGCTGCACCACCAAGGACTGGGGCTGGAAGTCCAGGTTCCTGGACACACGAGAAGCCTAGAGTTACAGAAGCCATCAGTTTTCTGCTGGATTTGGAAGCCCAGAAGAAAACCAGGACTGTTTGTGCAGACTGCCTGCCTTTGGACATATGGTCTGATTTGAACATACCTAATGTTTCTGTCTAGTCATTAAAAGCTATCTTAAGTTATGTTTGTATCAGAAGTACATGATTTTACTTGAACACAGCCTCAAACAAAAACCTGCTTCATTACGGATTTTCTCAACATCAGATTTAAAAAGCTGCTGTCAGAACTTCAGAAAGCCTCGGTGTTTAATGTTTTGAGCCTAAAGGAATTGGCAGAGTTAAGCATTTATAACCACACATCATGGTTTAGTATCTTCCTGAAAAAAGGAGTCAGCTGGAATGCAGAGTTCAGTGGCAGGCTGTGCACTGAGTCTCTGCTGCTGCTGGAACAGTGCATCACATTGAGGAAGAAAAGGGTAAGATGAAGAGGCAAATAACATGCTTGAACTGAATCCTGAATCTGCACATATATAGATTTCTTAATCCTAAAATTTATCTGTAAGGACGGCGTAGTGAAGTAAAGAGCCACCAGGTTAAGTACTTTCCAGTGTACCAGAGTACCAACCAAGCTCCTGTGTCTCCTCCTTGAAATGCTGCATAAATGCAACAAATGTAGGGGGAGAGATTAGAGAGACCAGTCCAAGTATGATTTAAAAATGCGCCCTCTTCTAAACCTGCCAGACAACCTTCTGCCAAGTGTCTTGCAAAATAATTCAGTTAAGGCTTGGGAATGAAAACAAAAACTGAAATGAGATTATCAAACACATAAGTAAATTGAAAAAGCATTTAGGTCAATGTCCAAGTTTCCAGAGCAGCACTTCACAGTATGGGATTATCACTACAGCCAAATTGATTCAAGACTTCAGTTGTCAACAGATGTAAGACTCGTGAGTTACCTAAACACACAATTTAGCAGTCTGAGCTATATGGGGGATAGCGTGCCCATTCTGAGCAGCTCCAGGTGCACATACCTGGTCACTGTATTTTCTTTTCATTGGCTGCTTATGTAATTTACTTCAATTTGCTTGAAAGATAAGGGTGTGAGGCAAGAGCAGAGAAAATTCATGTTTATCCTAAATCAGGTGGATACTGACACTGACCCAAAGCAGCAGAAAGGAGAGGGCAGCACCCAGAAGGTCCAAACACCTGCACGCCCAAAGCTGCTGTGAAGGGCATAGCTGTGCAAGGAGAGAGCTGGTGTCATCAGCACATGGCTCAGACCTTTTCCTGAGAAAAGAGCTGCCTTTCATTCTCCACCTACATTAAAGTTAGGGTGGGTTGGTTGGTTTTGTTTTTTAAACTACTTTTCACACAGATTTCAAACAAGATACGTTATTCACTTTGAATATTTAGCAAAGAGAACCACATGTGCCTTTAAACAACTTCAACATGTCTTGAAACACTGAAGTGAACCCTAGAAGTGTTCAGCAGACTGCACCCTGTAGAGTTTTTCAGTAAATCTTAATATATCAAGGAATGGACAAAAATATGAACAAGTTTTCTTTAGAGCAAGGTGCAGAGCTGCTTTAAAGTGAACACAAAAGGTATTGAGCACCCCAGCCAAGGTTCAAATATTTTATTTTGTATTCATATAGTATGAAGGTTCTTATAGTTCCCACAACATATGATATAGCATGCAGAGGAAAAACTAAACATTCAACATAAATCATTTTTCCCCACACAAACTAAAAAAAAAAAAACCTCATCCCTCCCCTTCCAGTCCCCCTAAGGAAATAACATTAGCACTAATTTTTATAATGCCAGCCAAGATATGCACAAGCAAGAAAAACTGAAAGCATTTGCTAAAATGTTTGTAACAAATACTTATGTACAAAAAATTCACAAAAGACTAGTTTCCCCTTGAAGCAGAGCACATGGCAGTTGACACTGGAACAGATACAACCACTGGCTGGGATTATAAACCACGTACTGATCCAGAGGAAGAAAAAAGTTACATGTAGTGGAGATTTTTGTTTTGAACATTAACATTTACCAAAGTTTGGCAACATTATCTTTTTAATTATGCAAATTATGTAAACAAGAGGAACATTTCAAATCGATCTACATGCAAAACTTCATGTCATGCAAGGACACTAAGCACCTGGATTTCTCTCTCACAGACAGAGCCCATGATGTGCAGCACTCAGTTGAAGGAACAGCTATGGCAGACAGGTGCTCGATTGAAGAGGTTCAGACAACCTGCACTTTCCACTGTGCATTATAAAACAATTTTTTTCAATAGAAAAACTACTATACAGGAAAGATGTACTGTCCTAAAAAAATCTAGCAAATGTTTTTCTTCCAGCCAATAGTACCACTGCAGAAAAGGGAAGGGATGATATAAAGTTGTAAAACATGGCTCGCTACTTTTATATCACACAAATATATCAAGTTACCTTCCATTACAAATTATGATATGGACAAATCTAGAAAAGAAAAAAAATTCTCCAGAAAAAGGACTGGAGAACCGCAAGAGGTATAAATTTAGATAATGTGAAGTTTTCCTCCTCTATGGCATAGGTTAACAAGATTTCCCCCCTGTATGAATCCTATATACATATATATATAAAATATTACGAGTTATTTAGCTACCTGTAGTATTTTTTAAATGCAGGGGGGAAAACTATCATGGTTGAAACAACAGAATTTAAATGGCAAGAACATTTTATAATCTAAGTATAAAATAAGTAGATGGGAATCCTGCACAGTTACGTTGATCCTAATTTCATTAAACTAAGCACAAGAGAAAATCATGAATGCGTCTACCACCTTAAGCAGCTGTATCTAAACTGAACCCAGAACAGCAGTTGTCTTGGCTTCAGGACAGCTGTAACTGCTCCCAGTTCCTGAGTGACGGAATCTAACAGCCATCAAAGCATTCCGCAGTCACTATATGCACACGAGGACTAGTTCTTGGCAGTAGCATTAAACTATATTCTCATATTAAGTAGAACTGTACTAAGTTATTTAGCAAAGAGACACAGTCCCTGGCAATATATTAACAGGTATAAATAAACTTAAGTCTCCCGTGTTACCAAAAAAAAAAAAAGTAATTAAGGTGATTTAATAAGAAGCAATGCTTTGTCAGCCATTCAATATATAGAAACATCTGAACAGTCACAGGAAAAGGAAAAGAGTTGACCTAAGACCCAGTTAAAATTTTACATTCTTCTACTATATATATAAAACTGTGTGAAATAAAAGTAAGGATGTATATCCATATATTGAACTGTTAATATTCTGCTTGGCACTTTGTACTCTAGTTTTGTTTCTGAATCAAGTATATTAAATTAAAGCCCACCTAGCTACTACATATAGAAAGCTACATATATATCTATATATAAATACACACACACATATATATATATAGATAGATATTTCCTTGTTATAAAAGATGAAGAAAAATAAATTAAAAAGCCAACCCCTTCCCTTTCTCCGCCACACTGATATGCTCTTTCCATCTTTGCTGTCCTTCAGACTTTAAAGTGCTACACTGAGTTATTGAGAGAATAAAAGTTCAATAACACTTAGTTGGCTTCATGAGGCTCATGTTGGAAAATGTGGCTTCACAGAGAAAAATACTTCCATTTAAATACACAGAGAGCATTGCTGGACGTCTGGAGCAGATCTTCAGAGATGGAGAAGAAAGCAAAAGTGTTGGGTGGTGCCCTGCAGAGTCACACATCTACGACCATCTTTTTGTGGATATCTAGGCCTCCTACAACCTGAGGGAAAAATAAGATTGAGAAAGATGAGAATCGAAAGTTAGCAAGGTACAAAGAACACATTCAATAGATGCATTCAGGTCAATCATAAAGGCACTTCCCTGGCCTCTTCAAACTTATTTCCATTTTACAAATATTGCGAGAAATAAAATTAATTCTATACAAACCAAGGTAGTTCAAAATTAGTACAATTTACACACTCAAGGGCCTGAAAACTAGGACAAAACTAGTGCAAATAACACCATTTTGGCATTCCTCTCCATTGTATATTATGACCTTGTAGTATGTTTGTGCATGTTAAATAAAATGCTGACTTCTAAAACACCCTGTAAAATTGTGAACCTTCCCAGGAGAAGCAAAGGGCCTTAGGAACAGCAGCAGGATTTCTGACAGAACTGCACACATCCAGAAAAGAATTACCAGTGTTCACAGGTGTGTGATGCATGCCGAGCAGAAGGAGAAGGAAAGGTGCCAAGTCAGAGGAATGTTTTATAATGCAAAATTCAAAGGCCAAATGGCGTTTGCCAAACACAAGAAATGAAAAAGCATTTTTGTAGATATGTGGCACAAGATTCAGAGAAGGTAAAATGCAAGAAAAAGGATAAGAGGTTGTAAAACTGAGAAGTGTCTTGTCAGGAGGTCAACAAAAACTGAAGAAATTAAAGAGAAAAATCCATCAGTAGCCCAAGACAGGAAGCCTAGGCAGAAGCCCAAGGACAAAAGAAGCAGCAACATCACATTCGATGGATGGCTGGAAGATAACAGCCCAGTGCAAGAAATAAACAAGTAATGCACTAATCCAGGCATTTGCAGGCTGTAGCTCTGAATTCTTTGCAGATGAAGTGTTTTTTTACATGATGTCACAAAAATAACTAAACTTAAAAGAAAAAAATCCCCAAAATACAAACAATAGACCTTTTCACTTTAGTAGTTGGAGGGATGGCAGATTTCCACCACCCTCCCTCCCTTTTTTTTTTCAGAACTCACATATTCTTTTTAGTATGAACAAGTTATGTTTGAACTAAAATCATAAATTCAAAGATTAGGCAAAAAAGCAATGCCCAAACCATGCTATCTGGTGTATCTTCCTTAATATACCATCTAAAAATCAATGTGTAAACGCTCACTATTGCAATTTTCAAAGGATTAAGATTCAATGTGTCATTACGTTTTTGGGAAAAGAATTTAAAACTTGCTGTCAACTAATTAAATAAATATACCAAACACTTATAATAAATATACCAAATAATTGAAGGGGTTGAAATCAACCCTTTCAAGTGTTAAATGCTACATTTAAGCATTCTGTTCAGTAAACCTCTAAGTTCTTAAAATGCATCTTTCAACTGTTTACGGTTTTTCCAAAGCAGCA
>VYZT01013959.1:0-20290 GCA_013400735.1 Pomatostomus ruficeps
TTTTTTTTCTTCTTCCTTGAACAAAACCTCGCTGTTCATTAGTTTGTAAATAAAACACATCTGGCATCAATAGACCTCACTTATGATTGCCTGTACTGTAAGTTCACATGCATTCAGTTGATTTTATCACATGACTGTAGGTAAAGGGAACCTCAGTAGGTTTACAGAAAAGTAAAATTAGTTGCTATGTATTTCAGACATAAAATATGACTTTTTAAAATGCTAAATGCTGTTATTGTGGCCAACTCTACTTTGTTCTCCCAAAGAAGAATTCTTCCTTTATACAGCAATTTCAAGGTTTCATTCTGCAGCCACTGAACTATTTGGAGTTTTGCCTGCACAATGCCATGAGGTTAACTTGCTCTGTGAGTGAACTCCAGCAATATTCCATAGGACCTTCCCAGCTATCCACAAGGACTAAAACCCCCAGGGCTGAACTCAAGAGTCTCTACAGTTAGTGAATGGGACAGTTCCACCTCTGTGACCGAGTCCAGGGGGTCACACAGTCCATCATGTTCTTTGTCAGTCCAACCTCCAACTCCAGTTGTTAAATTAGGAGTATCCAGTTTTTCACAGTGTGTTCATGTTCTTAACCTGGACTAATTTTATGCTACAAAAATATTTATAAACACAGACTATTTATAAATATAGACTGAAAAAGTAATCTTATTAATCAGCTGAAGGTGTTACTAACAAGACAATGAAGAGGAATCAGTTGTGTGTTCTGCAGCTGGCATTCATAGTGGTCTCACTGCATGCTCATTGTAACTTGAGGTAAAATACTGATTTATTATTATAGATAATAATGATGTGCAAGATCCAGTTAAACTATCAACATGTCAATAGATGACTGAAAATAAATTGTCTTCCTCATTTTCCATTCAATCTGTAAACATCTTTAAGTGCAACAAATTGTTCAGATGACCAAAATTGTTTTATATACATATTAAGAAATATATACAATCTTCCATATATATTTATTCATTGGCAAATTCCCAGACTTGTGCAATTCATTAAAATACAATTGGGAAATGAAAGCAATCATTTTTATCTAAGTATGTTCTTAAAGGAAGAAGTGGAGAGACAGAAACACATCTCTGCCCCTGAGAATGAGCCAGGCAGAATTATTCCATTCAGTCAATAATTTAGTGAGAAATCTCATCAAAGTCAACGGTAATATGACTGTACCTTTAGTTTTAATTCTTCTTTGAGAGTGACATTTTCACTTGCACAGAGAGACAGGATAAGACTAATTCAGTCTCATTTAGACTTTACCACACCTCCACTTCTCTCTTTACTAAAACAGAATTTACAAGTGGTCTTTGCCCATCTATGCGAGGGTAAGCTTTTTTCTAATCAGAGTTCTATTGTAAGAACAATTCTAGAATACATTTACTTATTTTAATTAATAAAAATACAACACATTTAATCAAGATAACACTAGAAGTTTGAAAACACTCCACATTTTCTGGAAACAGACTTTGTCCCTGAGGCCCTAGTTTTTCCTTCACTAATTACCTTGTGCAAGACACAGGGTCTACCTGACTTTTTTCCTCTTTTTTCTTAAAGTGCCTATATCAGATATGCTGGTGTAAATACTTTTATATAACAAAAGTAATAATTTCCTCAAAGATGCATCAGTCTCTTCAGAGCTGATATGTTCTTCCTGACTATACTTTCAAGTCATGTTATAACCATTTCACCTCCCTTGACGGTGCATTTATAAAGTTTTCCTTCAAACTTAACTTGAGGGAAAATAGATTTTGAATTAAAGGAAGAAAAGGGAGAAAATGAATTTAAGGCTTCTGATGTAGGTAGAAATATACATTACTCATGAAGACTTTTCACCACTGAGACCTGCACTTAGTCATTAAATTAGTATAATTTTTATGCATTTGATTGACTTACAGGAAAATTTAAATTTTATGGATGTGATTGATTTCCACATCAACTCAAATGCAAAACTTTGTAGTAATACGTGGTATAAAGCTTACTTTAACAGGCATGAGTTATTGTCCATATATCAGGACTCAACGAGTAGCAGTACCTGGCACAACAATAGCTCCACTGGCTTTGCAACCAGTGCAGGGTCCCTTTCAGGTAATGCTGTGGTGGTAAAATCCACACCTAACAATTTAGCACTGTTCCAAAAATTTTCCATCATTTGTGAGGAAGGATCCAGTTTTGGAACACTTCTCTCTGTGACAGTGGTGAGGCACTGGCACGGGTTGCCTGGGGAAGCTGTGGATGCCCCATCCCTGGAAGTGTTCAAGGCCAAGCTGGATGGGGCTTTGAGCAACCTGGTCTGGTGGAAGGTGTCCCTGACCAGGTCAAAGTGGTTGAAACTGGATGATCTTTATATTCGCTTCCAACACAGGTGATTCCATGATTTTGTGATTTTATTCAATTATTTGTGTGGATTTCATTTAGGATAGTTGGGAACATATCAGAACAAGGATTCTTAAAGTGATATTTAATTTTTAAAGAGCAGATATAATTTGTAACATGACTTCATACAAATTTAAAGTCTTCTCCTTGTCAGTATCGAGAGTGATAACAGCTCATTTTTATGGCCAAAGAAATGGTTCCAACATTTAAATTTATTTTATGGAGCTAAACCAGTAATTTTTGGACTCTATTCTGACTCATTCCAGCAAGTGATAAACCAAGATCTATCAATTTACTTCTAATAATAGTTCATCTGTAAGTCAGACAACAAATTTTAACTTTCAAGTCTCAATTTTGAGTACTCATTGAAGTCAGAAAAAGCAGGATTGTCAGGGGATCAAATTTTATATCCTTTCCTACAAGTTTCAGAGACTCTTGAAACTCCTTATTTACTCTGGGGGAAATTTTATGTGTAGATATACATGTATATTGATTTTGTGTTCCATATCTTGCTGTGGAAGTCATGAAGAAAGACAACGCGTATCAAAATTGTTTCGGACTTCCAAAATTATGCTTCAGGTAAAACCTACTTATTTGATTGCTGCTTTTAGCCACAATGTTTTTATTTCCTGCCACCAGATTATTTTGTCCCATCTCTTTATTACCCCTATGCACAAAGTTTTCAGTTTCTTATCAGCCTACTTCTGTATGAGTCCGAGGGCACTGAACTTCTGAGATTATCATAAATCATGTGAAGAACATGAAAGCAGCTAAAATAATAATCACATTTGTTACTTTGCTGTACTTTACCCAGGCTTTTGGCAAGCAAATAGAACATTTAAAATACTGTCGTTCTTTGATATTTTTCTATCACTCTAGCAACATAAGGGTGATGTTTAATACATCTTTATGGCTTCAGAAGCAGTATATTTGCTGTACAAATTAATATTACTGCAGAACTATTTTTCATAATATCCAGGTCAGGAAACCGAAACTGGAATGTAATAGCAATCTGGTTCCTCATTGTCCCATTTCAATACCTGACATGGATTTACCAGAGACCTAGCTCCTCCTCTACCCTGAACAGCACTGCTAAGAAATGCTAAGAGTAATGTGCATTTCAAGTCTAATGATAAAATAAGCTCATTGATGGTGTGCTTGCACACAAATCCCTAGCCTGGTTTAGAAATAGTACAACCACATTGTGTAAATTACTATAACGCTCTGGAGTATAACCCAAATAGTATCTGATCTGCACAGTCACTGTCACTGTGTGTTACCTGGAAAAGCAGAAATCCAGTTGGAATTTGAGCTGAGTTTAAAAATAAAGTGGAAAATAATATTTTTATTATATGAACTGCAAATATGAAGTGTAGGTACACTATTTATGGAAATAAGATCACCCGTCTTTGCCTGAAATGTGTGTGTGTGAGTGAGCTACCTGATCTCTGTTACAATCAGTGAAGGTACAGTCACTGAGTTCTGTTGATCAGCTCCCCTGACCAATAAAGATGTCATTTCAAGAGAAAAGGAATAATTTCCTAGAACTCCATGGACTTCTGTGGGTATTTAGAAAATGGATTGTGTGCAAACATCTACACTGGATTCATCCCAAATTAGGCAAGATAAATGCCTGTCTAGCTATCCAAAATTAGATGTTTGAACTAGTAATCAAAGCTGCTTCTAAAGTCAGTGAAAGAAGACCAGCACCTCCCCAAAGCAATTAATCTTATCCTTGGACATGTGTTTATCATCACAGATGGAAGGAAACAGATCTCCACCACAGGGAACCTTGAAGGTTGTCTTAGGTTAGACACCAGCAGTGGGTTTTGTCCGAGATTAGACGTAGACATGTGAGTCAAGTATATCAGCTACCATTATAGTCAAAAGAGCTTCTTCTTTTGGTCTAGTATCATTTGAGATGATCTAGGATATCCTGTCTAGTGTCCAGTTGCCACTCCAGATGATCACAGGTCATATGCTATAATTTCCAGTTTGTTGCAAACGTGTAAGGTGTGCTAAAGTGCATCAAATGACATTTTATATATATTTTTTGGTAAATAAATGAGGTTCAATGAAAATTCAGCCTTTTCAAAAGGAAAAATATTGTGTAAAGTAAATTTGTGAGAAATCAACCAATCATATTACATTATCTATCATAAAATTGACCACAAAAGATGAACAGAGTAGACGCAGTGTATTCCCATTCTCAATGTATGTAAGTATGAAAAGCCTGTGAGGAAAGTCTCTAATGTTAATATTTGTTTTTACACAAATACTCTTCAGTTTACAAATTTGGTTCAAAGACACCATTACTGTCACCAGTACATGCACAGAAATGCAGTGTTTGGCTTATGTGTGGAAAATAGAGTGTCTATCTCACCCTCTGTTCAGATACAGAAGGGAGGAAAATACCACTCCAGAGCCTTGATGAGCTGCTGTACACATAGACTCACTACATCTTCTAAGAAATGAATCCTGATCTTGTATAAAGAATGCAAAACTCCCGCTGAAGTAAAAAAATACCTCATTCATATGTCTGGAAGCAAGATTCAGCTCTCAGAACTAAAACAGCTTGCATCCACCTGCTGCTTTAATTCTGAAACACATTTTCAATTGATATCTTGTATAAATCATGAATTGAGAGCAATGTGCTTTACTGTGAAGCCAGTATTCCAGTCATAAAGTGTGATGCAAGTGGAAACTCCCCAAAAATAAGCAGGAATGACTGAACATTACAACTATGATCTTGGTTTTCTCCATGACAAACTCTTGCATTGACTATTAGACATTTATAACGTGTCAGTTTTCATTTGGTTATTGTTGTTTAAAGCAGGAGAAGGCTTGCTCTTCTGACCATCTGTTCCTCCTTTGGATGTGTCCTGGAAGAAAAGCCTTGGCATCCACAGTGACATTAAAATCCGTTTATATTCATTCCGAAAATTCTGGTTAAGAAGACCATATATTATGGCATTAAGGCAGCTGTTGAAATAAGCCATTAAGTAGCTTATAATGAATAGCCATTCAGGAACTTTTGGTGCCATTTCCGTAGGATCAATGGCTACAGCCAGTCCAATGAAGTTTAGAGGTGCCCAGCAAAAGGCAAAAATCACAAAAACAACAAACATGGTGAGAAAGTTTCTGAAGTCACTTGGCTTCAACCTTGGCTTTGTTTCTGACTTGACTCGTCTTCTAACTTGAAGCACTAGAACCCAAATTCGAAGGTAGCAGAAGCTGACAATGGTGATAGGGACGATGAAGTGAATGACCACAACAGCTATCGTGTAGTAGGAGCTTGCAGTCTGGACAAACGTGCATGAGTAGATGCGTGGATCATACTTCAAAGAGCCAACAAAAAAATTTGGCACAGTTGCAATTACTGTTAATATCCAGACTAAGGAGACATACAGCATTGTGTTCCAACAGCTGTACACTTTGTCATAGGCAAAACTATGACATATGTAGCAATATCTGTTTATTGCAATTGCAGTGATGTTGAAAATAGAGCCTATTACACTTAGTCCCATCACAAAGCCACTTGCTTTACAGTGCGTTTCACCCAGTGTCCATCCATTGTGGAAAATAGCTAAGAGCACCAGTGGGTATGGATACAAGGCCACCACCAGATCAGCCAAAGCTAGGCTCACCACAAATGCATTACCTGGAGGGAAAGAAAAATACATAGGCATAAGTCTGAAAGTAAGCGTAGCTGTGAACAAGAAGAAAAATGTGACATTATTTGGGAGGTCTGCAATGCCAAATTATTGATAATGTCACCAAGCAGCAAGTATATAGGACCCATAGGGAAATAATTTTACAATGCAACTTAGAACACCACGGAAATATCTGCAGCAACACGATGTTTCAAATCTGTTGGTGACTGGATTATATCCACCTTGCTCTATCTTTAATAAACATAGCCATAAGTGAGCTGTTACATAAGCACCTGTTGAGTAGTTTTAAGTGTAGCTAACTTCACAGCTGGATTGAACAAAATGAGAAAGAAAATAAGTCTAAATTTTGCCAGGTAGGTAAGCCATTATGCCACTCTAACCTATCACTGGAATGCTAATTGGCTTGACAAGTGTGAAGGAGAAGGATCTACAAAGACTGGGTCCACAACTATTGGAAGGATGTGTTGTTTCATGTATACTGTAAATTGCTACACAATACTCAGTAGTAGAGGTATTTTCTTCATGAATGGCCTACCCATACTGCAGGTGTTTTCTCACTGGATTGACTAAAGACAAATGAATTTCCTTCACCACCCTCTGCAGAAAGGCATATTTAATTACACAAAGAAAAATTCCATGCATACAAGAGGAAGTATTCAAATTTTCTGCTGATGACATCAAGGGAATATAAGTGATATGGTTGAGCCCTATTGTCTCTCTTTAAACAGTGTCCTTTTCATCAGTTTGAAATTTCTGACATTGTATCTAAGGGTATTTTTGTAAAATAGTGACATAGTGAACTATATTCCTGAAAAATGCTCTCTAGGAACTTCACTCTAGAAGACAGAGATACTAATTTTGAATTTCTGGCATTTAGGTAGCAAAAAATGTATATGGTTTGTATGGTTTTGTATATGGCTTGCATACTCTTTTTTTTCACCTGAAAGTACTTCACAGCATGAACTGATATGCAAAATATCCAAGCAATTTTAGAAATTGTAAATGGAATATAATTATTTTTTGAAAAGACCAGTTAGATACTCCATTCTATAAATTCTGGCCTTACTAGTCCTCAAGTAACAAAGCAGTTCTCCATGTCATTTTAAGAATGGCATTAGCTGGAAGTCATAAAAGCAACAACCATGTAGAAATATACTAATCAAAAATGACAGAATTTCACCTCTACTCCGTTTGCTCCACCTGCTTAACATCTGTAGCTTCCTGAATTAAGGAATGGGAAGGTATCTTTCTCTCATACACTTTAGGGGACAACCATGCTCATCAGAATTTGCACAACAGCGAGTAAACTTTAGCAGGATTCTCCATCTGTACACTCAGAAACATGGCTCATCTCAAGAGTGGTGGGCAATATATTTTAGATGGCTTCTTGTTATATATTTAGTAGCCTGTTTTATATATTTTTAAAAGCTACGTAAGTGTTTCCATAGCTGCAGCTTTATGATTTGTGAGGAAAGATTGAACAAATTAGGGAGACGTTTGAGTGGGACATGGTACCTTCAAATAAAGCAGGAAGGATATAACCCATTCCCGTGACCGTTGTGAATCCAAGCAAGCTTCAGTCACAACAAGGAAGTTTCAAGGTAGACGGAGAAAAAGATTTTAATGGCAAGAAGAAGGAAGTGTGGGAACACCTTGCTTTGAGTCTGCCATTGAAGGTTGTAAGAAAACATAAAACAAGTATTTGTCAGTACTGGCCAAGATAAAGCTGATCCCTTCGTACAGGAAGGATGAGATGACTGTGACAGCCTCTTCTAGCCATATGGTTAACAGGACAAAAACCAAAACTAACAAAAGAACAGGAGCATCTTTATCAGAATGTATTTACATCATGGCCACAAGAATTTGTCTTATGTTTTTTCATCACTGGATCTGACATTAAAAGATAGAGAAGTCCAAACTTGGAAGTTGGAAGACAGGAAAAAAGAATGGAAAGAAGGAACAAAAAAAGACTCTTTTTCCTGTTTTAGAATGCCTTTTGGAGAAAGAGAGAATTTAGTCTGGGATGTGTGCACTAAGATTAATCTAAGCGCTAAGGCTTTCCAGCATCAGCTTTTATCTGAAATGTAACTGTTCAGTTGAAATAGAGTGGTCATTCAGCTTGTTCAATCATTTGTAAATTTACTGTAAAGTACATTTAGCAAGATATTTTCAAAGGTTTGAGTGCAATGTAGGACTTCTTGAAAATTCCAGGTGCAATGAATAAATAGAGTTAGCAAGGAACTTGTCAAAAACTTAATTTACTAGTTTATAACTCAGAAGAAAAATGGTCCACTATCTATAAAGGCCTCTGGTGATTTGTCACTTCTATGGCTGTTTACAGGGTTGAATGTTCCTGCTGTGCACTGCAAAGTAAGGTCCAATGGTATTTTTCTGAATTAAGTTTAATGTTTATTACTGCAATGAATAATCTACAGAAGTAGAGAGAAACTTTCCTAATTCATAAAACAAAAATAATCAAAATTTTGAGAAATCAAAGGTCTTAGACATCTTTTATGTGCTTGGAGAAAGTAAATGTTCCTTGATACAACTAACCCAGGGCTTTTAGAGTGACCTAAATTACATTCATAATATAACTAAAGAGGTAACTTTTTGCTGTTTATAACAAAATAGAAAGCACACAGAATTTTTACCTAGCTGGAATTATTATCTGGAATTTACTTGATGGACTTAGTTCTGTAAGAGAGAGGTATATTAATTTCTAAGAAAGACATTTGTTCACTGGAATGGAAAGACCCCTTAATTACAAGCAGTAGCTACTGAAAGCCAAATGTCTTGCCAGATATTCAGAAAGATCCACATCTGTGCTGTTTTAAACATTGATAGTTGTATGCATAAAAAAGAAAGTACCTTCTGATATTGACTTTGGGTGCAACAGAACTAGATCAATATTTCATGAAGCATTCCTGTATATTGGTTTTGTTACTACAATTAACAGCAGAAAGAGAACTGTCACACCCTCTTGTAATCTTGATACGGCTTGATGTTGTAGGAATTTACTTACAGAACAAAATTTTTGGTAAGGTCAAAACTTCTAAGGGTTAAGCATCTACCTTCTGAAAAGACAACTGACTTTTAATGTCTCTACCAAAACCAGAAGCAATTGCAATCAGCAACTATTTTTTTTAAAGGTTTTTCTTCTGTCTTTGGTTTTAAACTGGTGAAAATGCTCAATTATATATCATGGTGTTTTTTGGGGGTTTTTTAGATGGTGTTTTGCTTGTTCCACATTTGTTTAACAAGTTGTTACACATTGCATACAGACATCACCCATTTCGATCTATGGCACCAGCAGCAGGTGGAACAGAGAATTAAGTCTTTCACACACTGACATTTGAATTCCCTGTGACAGTACAAGCCAAGACCTAGGGTAAGCTTTGATTTACTGATTTACATATTAATTTGGTATAATGTTCAACAGCATGTTACTAACAGAAGGTGTAACATAATGCTCCAAACAAATGCCAGATGGGTGTTTGTTTTCTTGGAATATGACAGTTTAAAAGCAGTGATATGTTCTTTTGTAGTTATGTTTCATGATTTCAGATACTAGTGAGGTATACTGCAGACTTTGGTGTAAGGGAAAGGGACAGGCAATATATTTCCACTAGAACAGCATATTTTATGGACTCTAGCAAAAAATATAGCATAAGCAATGAATCAAAGTTGGTCTTTGGTTTATGGAACATCCAGGTTATCTCTTGTTTAGGAACTATGTGTTCTGTGAAACTATTTAGAATAATTAGTCACTATGATTATCCTATTATATGTACAAAGAAAAACCCATCACTGGGAGTAGAATAATATTCAGATTGTAAAGGACCTTCAAGATCATTAGGTCCAACTGTTAACCCAGCACTACGAAGTCCACCACTAACTCACATTCCTCAGTACCATATCTACACCTCTTTTAAATACCTCCAGGGATGGTGATTCCACCACTTCCCTGGGCAGCCTGTTCCAGGCTTGAAGACCCTTTCAATGAAGAAATTTTTCCTAATATTTAATCTAAACCCACCTTGGCACAGCTAGAGTCCATTTTACTCTTGTCCCTTCACTTGTTACCTGGGAGAAGAGACAACCCCCACGTGGCTACAACCTCCTTTCAGGTAGTTTGAGAGAGCAATAAGGTGTCCCCTGAGCCTACTTTTGTCCAGGTTAAACACCCCCAGCTCCCTCAGCTTCCTCCTTCCCCACCTCCATTGCCCTTCTCTGGACATGTTCCAGCACTTCAGTCTTTCTTGTAGTGAGGGGCCCAGAATTGAACATGGGATTCACTAGTGCCAAGTCCAGGGGGACAGTCACTGCCTTGGTCCTACTGGCCACACTGTTGCTGATACAGGCCAGGATGCCATTGGCCTTCTTGGGCACACCCTGCATCATGTTCAACCACTGTTGTCCAGCACCCCCAGGTCCTTTTCCACTGGGCAGCTTCCCAGCCCCTATTCCCAATCTGTGGTGCTGCCCGGAGTTGTTGTGACCCCAGGTGCAGGACCCAGCACTTGGCCTTGTTCAACCTCACACAACTGGCTTTGGTCCATCATTCCAGCCTGTCCAGAACCCTTTGCAGAGCCTTCCTGCTCTCCAGCAGAACAACACTCCCACCCAACTTGGTGTTGTCCGCAAACTGACTGACGAGGCACTTGATGCCCTTGTCCAGATCACTGATAAAAATATTAAACAGGACTGGCTCAAAGAAGAATGCAGGACTCACAAGAACAGAAGCTTAGCATATAAAAAGGACCTTGAGATTGTGGCTTAGTGACTTGCAGAGTCCTGAACTGGAACCGATCTCTGTTTTTGGCCCTACATCTGCAACTATGAGTTAGTGCTGGAAGCTACCTTTGCAGGACCTGAATTATTAGCCAGAGTTCTCAGGTGTCGACACAGATTTACTGAAAAGGGGTACCTAAGTTGCACTGTTGTTTTTGTGATCATGATTTTGGCATGCTTGGCAGGTAGATATTAATGTAACCCAAAACAAAACCTCCACTTTTCCTGCGTGCTCACTCTTCTTCTCCCTCTGGTTAAATATGGGAACACCAGTCGTTGCTGCGAGTTTGCTGCCTTGAGTTTTCTAGTAGACTACAGGTGCAAAAGTGCTGTGCTGCTAAAAGCTTAGTAAAAAGGTTTGAAATCCCTAGGTGTAGAATTTTGTCTGCGGCTTCCTCTGGTGCCGGTGGGGACGGTGGTGACTCTCTGTTGCCACCTAGTGCGGGAGCCACAGCAGAGACATCATCCGGCAGGGCAGGAGGAAAGCGCCGGCGGCTGCTTCTTCCAAAGCAAAACGCTGGTCGTTAATCACATACTACGTTTACAGGGTGATAAATACTTTTCTGGGTTTCTGATACTTTCTGAGACTGCAGGAGCTTTTCCAGTACTGGGTATTTTCAGAGAGAAAAGGGGAAGCAGACGAGGTAAGGCAGGCTCTACCACTAGAGATTTCACTGTTGTCTAGTGGTTAGGACACTTCCATGGTAGAAGAGCCCTTCTTTGAAAAAGACTTGAGCTTATGTCTCCCATAGTCCCCAGAGAGTGCCCTACTCACCAGCCCTGCTGCTCTTCTGGGGTTAGCGTGCTTGTCTCTTTCTAGGTTATGTTCAAGAATTTCAGCCTAGAATCAGAATACACAGGTTATCACTTGTATTGTAGAGTGCTCTTTATCAGTATGCTCATAAAAAAAAATTTAAAAATCCTTCTCATGATTTAACAGCTGGGAAACTGAGATAGACAGGTGTGGGAACTCTCCAAGACGCTGATTAGGAAGAACACTCCAGGTTCATGAACCTTGCTCTTGCTCTTCTCTGTTAGATAACACCACCTCTGTTAGACATACTCTGGGAAAAGTGTCAGCACTGGTCCAGCTTTCTTCTCCCAAATGATGTCATGGTGGCATACTGATACTGAGGGACGGAGCCAATAGAATAACTAGAGCTATTAAGAAAAGCTAATTGTATTAAAAGCTAACAAAATGTTATGGCTGTTGCACTAGGTAGGAAATCCTTAACAGATTTGTGGATGCAAAAAATTTACTTGGGTTCAAGGGAAGACTGGAAAAGTACTTGTAAGAGACATTGTTTGAAGGTTACTTAACAGACATACCCTGCTAGGTTTGGGAAATCCTGTTGCTCTGTTCTCTTTTTCTCCTCAGTGCCTGCTTCCATCTACAGTTAAAGAGAGAGTATGGATCTAGCTATGCCTTGTTCCGTGTGTCCAGGCATCTGAAACTGAGCTGCATTTTGCTCAGGGGAGAAGATCCTTTATATCCATGCCCTAACACTGAATTCAGGCTCTTGCCTTCAGGATAGTCTAGGATGGAAAAGGCCCATGTTGCTGCTGAGAGAATCACAGACTGGTAGAATTGTAGAATGGTTTGAGTTGGAAAGGACCTTAAGCATCATCTCCTTCCAATCCCCCTACCATGGCAGGGACACCTTCCAGTGGATCAGGTTGCTCGGTGCCCCACCCAGCCTGGCCCTGAACACTTCCAGGGATGGGGCATCCACATCTTCTCTGGGCAACCTCTGCCAGTGCCTCACCACCCTCACAGTAAGGAATCTCTTACTAATATCTAATCGAAGTCTACCCTCTTTAGTTTAAAATCTCCCCTTTTTCAATTTAGATGTCTCTCTCCAGGGTACTTTTGCTTTTCACATGGGGAGTGAGGCCAAGACACGCACTCTGAGGGCTTAGCACTACGGGCACCAGTGGCAGCACAGCCTCAGAACCTCTGGTTGCTGAGCACAATTGCTAAATAACAACAAAAACAGACTTTTTTTTCACTGGTTCATGAAACAAGTCATATTTTCTGTATCTGCCAGTACATATCAACTTAATTTTCTTCTTTTGAAGTAATCATAGCTGTTGATTGCTTCAGCCAAGAGAGAATAGGAAACCTACTTGTACAACTGCAAGTATGAAAACTCATTTATTGCTGACAAAAGTGCTAATATGAAAAGCTGTAAAATACAACAGGTACAATCTAGTTAGATCCTATAAAGAGCGGGGAAACCTATAATTTTTAATAACTTTTTTTCACTGTCTCAGCACTATATTGCATGTGATAGAAAAAAAAGGTGAAATACGTAGCATTTTATAGGATTTTACTTTGTTAAAGAGACAAACAAAAACCCTACCCCAAAACTTGTTCAAGATTGACTATAGAAGACTGAAGTGTGGAAGCAAACAAAGTAAGGATATTTCACTTCTGAAAACTCCGGACAAAACTTTATTATGCACTGACGGATGTTAATGTATATTGTGTGAAAGGCTAGTTTATTCCATCACCGTCATTATTTCTTTCATCTTTGCTGCTCTGTTTAAACTGAATTTGTGTCAAAGGAAATTATGTTGTTTTTTTTCTTTGTTACTGCAACCAAACATTGCTCAAGTCCTTAGAATAACTTAACTTCCACTTTCTTTTAGAAAGGAGAACAAGAAATTGAAAAATGAAAATAATTTTGCTCAAACTAAAACCATGTTTTGTTTTGTTAAGCTGTTTGGTTTGTGTTTTGTTTCATTTTAATATTTGCTATCAGATTAGATGAATTTAAAAAACCCCAAACAAACCAACAAATCTCAAACATTAAATAATTCTATTTTAAAATATAAGGCTTTAAGATATTACTGAAGATACTTAGGCTATCAGGCTGGTATATGAAGTGAATAAAATTGGGGACTACTGGAGACTATGGATCACACTCAGCACCAATTAGCCAAGAGATTTGATTAGCCATGATAAGGTGCATCTTGTAGGTTTGCCCTGTAGACCAGTTTAAACAGACCAGAACTGTTTGACCAGCGTAAATGTTGGGATCTCCACTTATGGAACTGAAGTTATACAAGTGGCAATTTCCACAGTGGTTTGCTCAACTGCTCCGTAGGGCTGCAGGTGAAGGACTTGTGACAGCTACAAATATGTGTAAAGCATGTACATGTCAGCTAGCTCCATCTGCAAAAAGAAACCAAACTAAGCTCATTATTGCTGCTCTGTACTTTTAGGTGTTCCTGTGCTCAGCTCCCAGACATAGTGGAGAATCCTGGATTTTTATAAAATAGGATCTGATACACTGCAGTAAACAAAGTACATGGGGAACATCTAATTGGAAAATATTTATGTTGACAAGTTGCCAATGCTTCTAACACCCTATGGAGTCCCTTCATTATGATCTTCTTCTCTTGTCTTGTTTCCTGTTTCACCAAGGAAGAAAATGGATGATACTTGATGAGAATGGCCATTATAACCTTTCAGTAAGGAAAAGTCTTACCCTTGGTGTTCTGAGCTTTTGGAAGGCCTCATCACTGTACATGCATAGGGAGATGAATATCTTCAGAAGCTGTTGTCAGTCTCTGCCATCTGCTTCTTTTTGGAAACAAGGTCTTAAAGCAAAGTACAGTGATATGATTCATCTTATAATGATACTCATAGGTTTGTAAACAGCATGTGAACAGATGAATAAATAAATAAAATGCTTTTACAGAAGATGATTGTGTATTCTCTTCTGAAGTATTAGCTGCTTTGTGTTCCAACTCAATACAGACAAAGTGTGTAATGATCATTTGCTGAATCAAGGTCTTTTCTGAAAGCCAGTAGAAAGCTTGAAAAATGACAAGACAAGAACTCTGCAGTGGCTGGGCCTGCAAGTCGTGATATTGTTGAGGTAGGTAAATGAGGTGTGATAGGAATGCAACCAATTATAGCCACAGAATCAGGGAAATTGGAATTGATCTCTGGAGTTCATCTAGTCCAGCCCTCCCATTCAAAGAGGGATAAACTACAGTGGGTTGTTCAGGGCCATGTTCAGTCAGCCTTTCACTGTCTACAGTCACAGAGACTCAACAACCTCTCAGGGTGGCCCATTCCAGTAAGGAATGAATATACAGGATGTTTACAGTTTTCACTAGGGAATAGAAGGAAGATGCTGTCAATTTTGCAACAGATGAGGGGTCTACTTGATCTACTAAATAGCAGAGGGTGCCTAAGATCATACCTTTTACTATGCATGCAGAGAGCAGACATGGTCATTAACAGTGAGCTAGGCTTGCTTGGTCAGAAGAAGAGGTCCCAGGGCAGATTAGAGTAGATGGGGCTTTGTTTTGCTTATACTTCTGCCTTCAGATTCCTTGTGACAGCAGAACTGAACAATCTTTGGCTGGACATAATGGTCTGAGCCACACAGAGAACATGGACCAGGAAACATTTCCAGACCAGTAAATCCAGGTTGGTAAAGGTAGAGAACTCTGGGGGAGTGGAGTGTGGTAAAGGCTGCACAAAAAGAGGCAGGAGGCACCAGCTCCCAGCAAAATCATTTTCAGAAAGCAATTCCCACTGGCTTTAGCAAAGCTAGAATGTTCTTCTTCCTTATGTAGGTACTCACATACTAGGTTCAGGTTACCCGGGCTGCAGAATCCTGTTCCACATGCTACTTTGATGACCTTTGAGCACTGAAAACTGACTGCAACCAGTCCTTCAGACCAGCCCCTTGTGGCAGTTCTAGCTGATACCGCAGTGAGTGACCTGGTGGCCTGTGATCCGGAGAGCTATGGGTGACTTCTGTCTGCCTAACGTACTGTCACACCTCTTCTACTGTGTAAAGTTTACACTTGCAAATTGGACCAAACCAACATAATTTTTACTAAATCAGGCTCAAATGGAAGTCACTATATACACTACATGAGAATGTTTGAAAGTGTTTGAAGGTCACCTACTTCACTATTTTGTTTGCTCTCCATAAGCAGAGCAGATATCCTTGCTTCACCTTTAACCAGGAAGCTGACTGTATAGCAAGTTTTACAATCTTTATGGTCCTAGCCTACCAGGTGTTTCATGAGAGTGATTAAAGAGGATTGCATGGTTTTCAGATTATCTAACTAAAAGCATAATTACAGGACCTCAAATTAGTTAATTTTTCCTCTACTTTGAAACAACAGATGTCCAGCACTGCAACTGGACTCTGGATTGTGTAGTTGATGTTTCATACCCAGGACCGTAATCATAGGTAAAATCTTAGAAACTCTTTCAATCCACTTACCAGTAGATAATTTTTTCTAGGCAAATCAGTATGGATAAACCATCTTTTTACAAGGCCTACCTCAACATTTGATTAATATTTTACACATTTTGCTTCTACTGACTGCAAAGGGAAGAATAAAAAAAGGAAGGAAAATCTTGCTTAACATGAAAATGGATTCAGAAAGTAATCTTTTGTCCATGGGCTCTAAGCCCACCTGTGAATCTAATAACAAGTACTTTTGCAGTCACTTTAAAAATATCACAGGGAGACTTTTTGTCCTTGAGTAGGAGTGCTCTAAATTTCCACAGCACAACACTTGCTTTCTGACACTATATTTTATGCCAGTAAAACACCTGGAACATAATGGTGTACTATCTGACTTGTGGCAGGGAAGTTGAATTTTAAATATTCTTTCTATCATGACCTCTAACATAACAAGACAAAGGCACACAAAGATACCAGTCCCCTATTAATCAGATATTTTTCCTCTGTAACAATCCAAAAATTACACCCTATGCATTCCAGTAACAACCGATTTCAAACAAGCTGGTTGGAATGTTTAGTCTCTTGAATATATTCCCAAGAGCCTTAAGATCCACAAGCAGCAGCTCACAGAAAGGAGGGATAGGATAATTCCCATTTGGTACATAGTGACTGTGCCACTTTGCATATCTTTACTTGCCTTGAGGAAAAGCAGCAAGTTCTAATATAACAGCCTTTTATTTTGCAGGAGAAAACCTGAATAGAGTTGACTACTTCTAAGAACATATTTTAAAAGTCCTAAAGATTACAACTCCAATGAGCTTCACCATGGACAGGATCTGCACAGAATGAGCATCTTGAACAGACACTTTTTTCATTAAACTAGGTGGATAATATTCAATAAGTAGGTTATTTTTACTTGAATAAAAAGTAGGACATAAAAATACCTAGATTGATTATTATTACACATATTCATAGGTGATAGCCATCTCACAAAAAGTTCTTTTCCCTATTTGTGCTCAAATGCTCTGTATACTTGAATTGTTTGGAAAAATGGAACTGGCTTTAGAAAAAGAGGACACTGAGAATTTCAGGCAGTATTGGAGCAAATCATAGAGACATGAGGATGCCACTTGTCGGTTCCTGTCTTCTTTGCAGTGATATATTTTACAATTTGCTCCTAGTTCTAAACTTACTATTAGTTAAGATAATTTTATTTGCAAGGCAGAGGTACCAAGTGGATATTTTTCCTATTAGTCTGACTGTTAGCTCCAGCAGCTGCGTGTGATATCTTCTGACAACAATTGTTGCCTACATAGTGCAAATATGGCAGTCTAAACCAACAGGTAAGCAGATGTTGTTCTACAGCAGAAAGATGGCAATGTTTATGGAAGTATCATATAAATTATTGCAATCTTCATAAGGTATGTAAACATTGAAACTGATCCAGGTCCGTAAAAAACAGCTGAAAAAATTAGTAACTCTGTAGAAGGGTTATGCTTTTTCTGCAGATATAATTTAAGCAGCATTTATTAAACAGTGTAATCAAATACCTCCATAATTAATAAATAATTAAAAAATAATTCCAACAATCAAGATTCTAGTCATTTGATGAATGTGTTCAGGCTGTTGTCATCTGTTTTCATGTCAAGACATAGCTGCTCCATATGCAGCTGAAATGGCTGGAAAATGCTGACTCTCTGATATAGCTCAGTCCTTATCAGTATGGAGATCAAAAGTAAACCAGAAGATTCCAAAGCAGCTACTGTTGTTAGGGAGGACACACCACAGTGTTGCACCCACAGTGATTTAGACATGTTTCTGTGGGATTTTGCTGTCAGGAAATCTGTTTTATACCTATGTCAGGGTGGAAGATTAAAAAGCAGAACAGCTGCTCACATTGACTTTTAGGAAGATGAAAATTGCCATTACTTTCTTTCTGTATATGAAAAAATGGGTTTGTTTTATCAGCTCAGGATAACATAGCTGTTTTCACAAGTATTCCAGGGAACAAGGCAATGTACTTGACAGTCTGTGTCTTTACAGCATGCACTTGTAAAGGATAGCTTCTAAGAAGCTAAAATCTGAAGCACATCTGAAGGTAGTGGTACTCATAATAGATCTGAATTGGAGTAGGAGTAGAATTTACTCCTAGAGGCAAAGAACAGGTTGTCACCATTTCAATGGAATGAGTGTAGTCTCCTATAACATCCTCAACACAATGATTCAAGTCACCTGGTGGATATATACCTGCTAAGAATAGATGAAAAAATTGGTCTTTTAAAATGCGCTGTCCTAGCGCTCCGTGGGGAGATTTGGTCTCTTAGCTCTTTGGCTGATTGTGCCAAACAGCACCATGAATCCTTGAATTGCTTTTGCTGGTCCATCCAAGAATAGAGCTTTACTGCAGAGAGGTCATTTCTCATGTGGTCAGTGAGTCTTGCAAAAGGAATGTCAGTCCGGAGTCCAGGAGAGAGCTGTCAGGAAAGGGAGTGCTCTTAAGACACGTTGGAACTGTGATAATACAGCTGCTAAGAGCTCCTTCTAATTTCCTGTATCTGAGAGTACATTTGCATTGGTTATTTCAAGGAGGTGAAGGGAAACTTATACTCTGAGTTAACAGAAAAATAACAAAAAAGCCACCAAAAACCAAACATGTGACTGTGTTAGACTTGGCCCTTTGGAGAGCCTGAGTACAGTGTTGCAGAAACAGCATCACAGTAGCATCATGCTTTGGTTTTCCTTTCCTTGAAACATGGCTAGAGTGGACTTGTGCCAGATAAAATACACAACGTAAATATACCCTTAGATTCTTCTTTACAGGGTCAAGAAAACATACTTCTGCAGCTCAACTAAATGCGTATCATTCTATTTCCTCTAAAGATAAGCACAACAACAGCTCCACTTACCAAGTGGAATAGGACTGAGTACAACATTCTAAAATAAAAGTATCTTGGAGCTGATCTTGGCAATAAACTTTTTATTTGCTTATCAATAAATGGAATACTTACTGTACAGGATAGAAGTAAATGATAATTTAGAGTAATGATAACTTGGCAATGTGGTATTGCAAAGTGCTTCAAACTGTAACCTGAGGCAGAGTAACCTGCCTCAGGTTACAATTTTACCCTAAACAGGATTCCCTGTGATGCAGATTGATAGAGAAGTTATTTTTCTACTTTATGATGTCTCTGTACTCCTAAATACTTCTTTCAGTCCCTCTAGGCTCATAATTACCTTACAAGCTTTCTATTTCTGAAATACTTTAAAATTCTGTGTTCTTTAGATTTTTTCTCATCTAGGACAATCTTAGGTTTCCACTTTTCAGTTTTTCTAAATTTACCTGCAAAATTTACCTCCTTTTGCAGAAGGATATTTCCTTTGTTAAAGTCATTTTCCTATTTTTCAAATTAATAATACTGGCTTTTCACTTAGCTCTTCTAATTTTGGAATAATGTACAGGTTAACAAAGTTTAAAGTTATTATTTCATAAGTAACTTTGAAGACGTATTTTCTCATTTGGTTACAGTTTGAACCAAGTTTCACAGAAAAGAGGATGGAATTGGTGACGAACTTATTCTGTTTCCTCCCCACAAAGAGAATAAAAGCATAATTAGAAGTATGAGATGAATCACAGGCACATGACTGAATAGTTCTAGAAGTTATATAGAAAGACTTGGAGTATTGATCATTTGGAGGTATTTTCTGAGATGAGGTTTCACATCTTCACGGACAGACTTCACCTAAGCATATGGGACACCAGCTTGCAATCCAAGCTGGCAGAATGAGTAAAAAGAACTTGAAAATGAGAGATGGGAAGAGAGCTTGAGAAGAAGTCATCCAGTTTCTTCATTTAACATCCAGGGCAGGGGAATTTTGGCTTCAGGAAGGTGGTGGCAACAAATATAGAAAATAGGAGCTCAAACATTGTGGAGTTCAACTAGAGTGGTAATATAAAAAGCAGTAGTCAGTTAAAGGATGCCAGGAAACTATGCAATAAAATAGGAGATCCAAACCCAGTAAGAAATAAAAATAAAACTTTATGGAAACAATTCTGTTCGAATGGAATTGCACCAGTGAGAAGAGAAATACTAACCAAAAGGTCTATTGCCTTCTCAAAAGATGGGGAAATGAAGAGAGAGAGAGAGAGAGAGAGAGAGAGAGAGAGAGAGAGAGAGAGAGAGAGAGAGAGGGTATGTTGGTAAAAGACAAAAA
>VYZT01013975.1:0-40039 GCA_013400735.1 Pomatostomus ruficeps
GAAAATATTCCACGCAGTGCCCGTGTGTAATTAATGAATTAATTAACAAAGCATACACTTTCTAACTTGGTTGTTAGAGAGTCTTGTCCATCTCAGTTGGGTATGGATACCAGATCTATACCCATATTTTAGTAAATCAGTTATCCCAACAGGCCATTAATGATGGGTTAATTTCGTGGTTATCCTCCCCGCTCTGCAGGGACGCGTCCGCCCCAGAGCACGGTGGCGATCAGGCTAAAGCGGAATGGGAGCGGGACTCACATCGATCAGCTGCTGCTGCTCCCGCTCGGTCATGCTGGTCAGGCTGTAGTACTTGCCGGACAGGTCGCCCCGCAGGCCGGACAGCGCGGTGACCACGACGTTCTCGACCTCCCTGCGCTCGGCGCGGGTGCAGGCGGGCGGCAGGCTGAGCCCGCGGATGCTGCGCCCGGTGCGCACCCGCGACGAGAGCACGTAGCGCTCGTCAAACTGACCGTGGGTGATCTGCGGGGAGCCAGCCAGCGGTCAGTGCGCACCCAGCACGGCCCTCAGCCCTCCTCCAGAGCCCAAACCCCGCCGTGCACAGAGAGGGGTGTCCTCTGCCCGGCACTGACATCTTCTCGGCCAGCTCACAAACACTCCGGACACACCAGAGCCCTCCAAGAACCTCAGGCACCAGTTGTTCTTAGGGGCGACACCTTTCTCGGGCTGAATGAACATGTTAGAGTACCCAGCTAGTCCTTCGTGGGCCTCAAATATGAAGGAGTCCTCAAATATGAAGTTCCTTTCCTATTGGAAAATACAGATACGGGCAGAGGCAGAGGGCCAGGTAAGGGAGATCCTTTGGAAGAGGGAAATTCAAAATGAGCTGAACCACACTGTGACTGAACTGTGAAGGAAATGCTGAGCTGCGCATAAGGTTTGATCATGTGGGGGTACTGAATTCAACTCCTGCTGCCATGCCATGCCTTAGATGCACGTTAATCTGAGGAATTCCAGCCCGAGGAATTCCATCCACACCAGGCAAGAGGTGGCTTCATCAGGGGCCCAAGTGAAATGTCTCTGTACAAACACTCTGCAGCACGGGGAGTAAACAGGAGGGGTCAGATGTGTGCTTGCCGGCAGGGCTGCCATCTCACTGGCATCACAAGGACGTGGAGGGACCCTCCTGTGGCTGGAGTGTTGGAGAGGAAGGATACAGGCTCCCTGGGAAGGCAGGCAGGGAGATGAGGAGGGAGTGTCACCCTCTAAAGCAGGGATCAGTGGGAGTTCAAGATCACTAACTGGGCTGCAGGAGAGCACAGCTCAGCCTCTCCAGGGACCTGCTTGGCCGAGCACCAGGGGATAAATCCCTGGGGAAACAGGGGCCTGAGGAAGCTGGGTAATATTCATGGATCAACCCCTCCACGCTCAGGAGTGATGCATCCCAACAAAGAGGACATCAGGAAAAAACATCAGGAGGCCTGTGTGGATGAGCGAGGAGCTCCTGAACAAGCTCAGACACAAAAAGGAAATCTACAGAGGGTGGAAACAAGGACAGGTATCCTGGGAGGAGCAAAGAGCTGCTGTGGCTGCCCCTGGATCCCTGGCAGTGGCCCAGGCCGGGCTGGACAGGCTTGGAGCAGCCTGGGACAGTGGGAGGTGTCCCTGCCCATAGCAGGGGTGGGAATGGGATGGGCTTCAAGGTTCCTCCCACCCTAAACTGTTTTCTGATGAGTCTGTGATCTGTAAGCTCATGAACAGACCCCCAGTGCCCCGAGAGGCTGTGTCCCAAACGCTTGGTACAGCTGGCACTGATTCCCTGCTGAGGACAAGAGATGCAGCTGGCAGGGCCATGACTCCCATCCCATTTTCCTTAAACATAAAGTGGGGTCTTCGCAGTTGGATGAAGAAAAATAAAAGTACTGTTGCATACGGCATGAACTGTGGAACAAGCAGCTCAGAGCCTTTCTTGTCTTGTTGTTTGATGTCAATCCTACCTTGGATGCATCCAGGTCCGTGTGATGCTTCATTGTCCGCGGATCGTAGCCATTATGTCTCGATTTAATGACAGGGTCAAAGATCTCAGCAAACACCTGTGGAGTCAAGGGCATCTAGAGAGCGCCTGCAGCCTCACAGGAACACGTCCTCGCAGCAGCTCTAGACACAGAAGTGCCTGTCTGCAGGGACTGGGGGTGCACTGCCCACCGAAACACCCCCCAGAGCCCCCCCAGCCACTTCCTTCTTGGTTCTGGGTCATGCAGGAATACCCTGAGTGCTCCCTGCAGTGGGAGCAGCCCTGGCTAGAGCCCCTTGGCTCAGGGGTGCCCACGCTGAGCCCACCACAGCTCCCTGCAGTGGCACATCTGGACACCAAACCCCAGGAGCTGAGGGTCCGGAGTGGCAGATGCGCAGTTCCCCCTCCCAGGGACACTGCGGGGAGGCTGCACCGCTGCAGGTGAGTGAAGGAGGCAGGACACAGAGATCAAAAATTTCCTCTGTTTTCCTCTTCTCCTTGCAGAGCTAAATGAACTGTCCACCCTAATGCTGTTTGTATTCAATTCTCCTCATGACCCAAAGGCTGTGGCTTGGTGATGTCTGGCACTGCCCAGAAGACATTTCTGCTTTGCCTCTGCCTCTGCTGCTTCCTGGGGTGATTTTTATGCTCTGTATTTTTTCCTATCATCTGCTCATACCCAGGAATGGGTCCTGTAACCTTGAGCTGGCAGGGAGAAACCTGGCATGGTTTGTTTTTATCTCTTTGAGATAAAGCACAAGGGTTTTTTTGTTTTTTTTCCTCCAGTAGTCTGTCCAGCTGTGAGTTAGGACAGAGGGATTTTTTTCCCCTTTTCACTAGGATTGCAGTTTCTTTGGGGTTTTTTCCCCCTCTTTTTGGACTGTTTGGCTTGGTTTTTTTCCCCATCCAGAAAATCAGCCCATCTCCGGGGGAGACAGTTGGCGGGACCCTCACCAGGAGCTGCTGGACCCCCCGGCCCAGCCGGGCTGAACCTTTGGGAGGGGCTGAACCAGAGAAAGGAGAGACTCTAAAATCCACCATCTTTCTCCATAGCAGAGAAGGTTTACAGTCTAATATTATTCATGTTTTGTTTTGTTTTGGTTTTTTGTGCCTGCATGCACCTTGCTTGTTTAATAAACAGTTCTTTTTTCACTTCCCTCCAAGAAGATTTTAATTCCGAACCTTGGCTGCGGGGAGTGGCTGGAATTCTGCCTTTCAGAGGAGACACCCTTTTGGAGTCTCCTCCCAAAATTTGTCTCAAACCAGGACACAATGTGATTTCCACCTTACGCTCATTTTGTGTGGCTCAGAGTTGGATACTTTTTCCATGGATTAGGTTTAGTTGGAAGGAGGGCAACTGCTGGAGGCAGGGAGCAGCTGCTTCCAAGTGCGCACATTTTATTACCTTCAGCTGCAGCAGAGGAGGCACCTGTAGTAATACCATATATTTCTGCTTTTCCTAACATGGAAAAGTGGGGAAATGTAGGGAAAACACCCGCCTGCACCCTCTAGGACACAATCTGTGTTAGGAACACGCACCCTGCTGGGAATCTGTGTTCATCTAACGGGAACAACACCACAAACCCAGACCCGGCCAGTCCCGTGGGACGCTCGTACCTCGTAGGACTCCTCGTCCCCGGCGACCATGCCCACCGTCTTGATGAAGGGGTGGCCGGGGTTGTCCACACCGGTCTGGATGCACTGGTCCAGGGTGTAGCCGTTGGGGGTCATCTTGTCCCGGAGGCGGGAGTAGATGGCCGGCGTGAGGCACTCGGCCATGCAGTTGTTGTGCTTGCGCAGGTCGGGGTAGTCAGCGCTGAGGGGAGAGGAGCACGAGGCGTTACTGTGTGTAGCGCTGACCCAGCCTACCTTCCCTATGAAAACTGACAAAATAACTTGGGTAGATTTTTCTTCCCAGGATAGCGAATCTGAGGGAGATGGAGAAGCATGGCTGGGAAAATCCCCTAACTCTGCCACGTTTTAGCCTTGTCAGTCAAGGACTCTGTTCTACCCCTGTTATTTTAATATGCATCAGGTTGTTTTAATATTCAGCAAGTGCTGGAAAGTTCTGCCGTTCTGTTATGTTGGTTGGTTAATGCAAATAAGTTCCACCTCTGTTCAGAACTCATTGGATTCCTGTCACTCCTCGTCATTCTGTGATTTGTAGAACCCTGGACCCTCCCTGCTGTAACCGCCCCTTCCCTTTCCCCTTAAAAACTCCGTGTAACCGCCCCACGAGGTCTTTTCTCGTAGCCCGCATCCCCTGACAATAAACCCTTGGGTGCTGCTGCAGGAAAGTCCGTTCTCGCTTCTTTGTTCCCGCCTCTGCTACATTAATATTGACCACTTTGCTCATCTGCTGTGGAGTTGATAGCTGGGTAAATAGATAAACAGAGAAAACTGCTCCTCTGCAGCCGTTTATCTGACCAAGCGCTTTTCTGTCACTCCACAAGGCTCCTGGGCAGCCCTCTGCAGCCCAAGCGATAACTGTGAACCCTGGACAGTCACCCTGGGCAGTTTGTGAGGCTGGAAGTGTCCTTGTTCTTGGTTTGTGTGCTGCTTGGAATTTTGTGAGGAAGGGGAGGAAGGTTCTGGTGCTGAACGTGCCCCAGGTTGTGCTGTGCTTTGTGTTGCTGGGGCCATCAGAGAAACGGGGCCCAAAGAGATCTGAAAGGGCTGAGCTGAGCCCCACTTGACATGTGGGTCAGGTAGAAAAGATCCCCAGCATTGACTTGTTCAGCTACACAGAAATTTGAGCGCTCTGTTGTTGGCAGCCTGGGTGCTCTCACAGCTTTGTGGACATCAGAGGGACTGTCTGAGCTGCCAGCTGGGCAGTGCCTCCTCTAAAGCACCAGGGCTTGGTTTAGCGGCATTATCCTTGCAGGAAGCCAGGGAAAATCAAGATGTTATGCTTTACCAAGGGATCTTTGCAACCCTGTCAGTCCTCATCTGCCTTGTACTGGTAGGGATTTGCTTTATGCATCTGGCATTTCTCTAAGAATATATTTTAGCTAGTATAGTATGAATTACTTAAATAATAAAATAGAAATAGTCTGTTAAGAGCCTGATCCGCATTACTTCTGGCAAGTCAACCTACAGAGGAAAAGCCTGTAATTAATTTCTAACCATCAGCCAGTCAGTTTGTAACAGAATTAGGAGTATTTCCAGTACAGCAGTAATAAAGAAGATTATTACTGCTTGCACAGTGAGAATATTTTCACATTTCCCTGTGCAGAGTCCCTGCAAGCAGCAGGTCCAACGGGTGGACCTGCCGAGCTGATGAGTTAAATATACTGATATACTACTAAACCTGAGGCATGTATTAGGCTTGCTGTTGTTCAGCAGCGTTGGTTTTGGTCCGTTTGGGGTTTTTTTGAGTGTTGATGTTATCTACCTCCCTTGCAGGCCATTTTTGGTGCTGCCTGGAGCAGGAGATGTGGCAGAGATGCTGTGCTTTGTGTCGCACAGCCCGGGGACGGCACCGATGGGGTCACCTCTCCCACCCTGCCCGGCTGTGTCCTTACCTGGGCGGGAAGAGCTTCCTCTTCTCCTGCACGGCGGCGCTGACATTGTGCTGGCCCAGCAGGTAGCCCGTGGCCAGCACCCCCGTGCCCGCGGCGGCGAAGAGCGCGGGAGCCGCGCGCCCGGCCAGGAGACGGCAGAAGGTGCCAGCCATTCCTCTCTGCAAGGAGCACGGCCAGGGTCAGCACCAGCACGGCCACCACACCCCAACCCCAGCCCCCAGCGCAGGACGTCCATCCCCGTCAGAGGATCGCGCTCGTTCCCGTGCTCGCAGAAATCCAGGGATTTTCGTGTGGTGGGCAGCATTCACTGGCTGTCCTGGGGTGATTTTATGCTCTGTATTTTTTCCTCTCGTCTGCTTACGCCCAGGAATGGGCCCTGTAACTTTGGGCTGGAATGGGAAGTAACCAGGGAAAGTCTGGCATGGTTGGTTTTTAATTTTTTTGAGATACTAGGGCAAGGTGCGAGGTCAGTTTGCATACTACTGTGAGTTAGGAAAGAAGGGGGGTTTTTTCTTCTCTCTGGGACTGTGGCTTTTTGCTTTTTCACTTATTTTTGGACTGTTGAGGTTGGTTTTTTCCCATCCAGAAAATCAGACCATCTCTGGGGGAGGCAGTGATGGAACCCTCGCCAGGAGCTGCTGGACACCTTGCCCAGCCGGGCCGAACCTTTGGGAGGAGCTGAACCAGAGAAAGAAAAACTCTAAAATCCACCATCTTTCTCCACAGCAGAGAAGGTTTATTATCTAACATTATTCATTTTCTTTCTTTATGCCTGCATGCACCTTGCTTGTTAAATAAACAGCTTTTTTTCATTTTTCTCCAAGAAGACTCCTTTCGAACCTTGGCTGGGGAGTGGGTGAAATTCTGCCTTTTAGAGGAGACACCCTTTCAGGAGTTTCCTCCTAAATTTGTTCAAACCAGGACACTGGTCCTGTTTAGTGCTGCTGGGGCTGTGCCTGGGGTCTACGTCTGGCCAAGGAATTGCCATGTTCTGTGCAAGTCTCAGGGTGGCAACGCACGTTTTTTCTTGCAAGGATCAAATTTTGATAAGTGTTGTTGGGGACTGTGAGCTCCTTAGGAAGGTGCAACTCCTGTCCAAATAAAGGACAATTCTATTAATCCAAACTCCAGTTTGTGTAACTGACAGAAGCTTTTTCTTAAAACTGGACTTTGATGAATCGCCTTTGGGAAATGAGCATGGGAGATTTACAAAAAAAGATGAATTTTCTTCCAGGATCTGCTGCTTCAGTTGTTTTACCACAAGCTTTTTCAAGTGTGATTTTTTTAATGCAATCTCTTTGCCATTCTTTTGGAGGTTATCCTGAACTCCTCCAAGCACTCGATTTTATTTTTAGTGAGCAAAGAGTTCTAATTCCCTATAATTTTCCTGCAGACCTGGGTTAGTTAGGCCCAAACCCTTTACTCCTTTGTTTTTCTCACTCTTGTCCAGAGACAGATGCGATGCTGCGCCTTTATCTTCTCTCTTGGTAACAGGTTCTTCTGTGTGTGCATTATGTTGCAAATCAGTACCTTCTTTCTATGTCGGTCACATCTGTGAGATGAGGAACACGATGTGTTCCAGGTTTGGAGTAATTTGTTTCAATTGTGCTTCAGCAATTTTTTACCAGAATCTTTTAATTCTGTCTCCTCCGTGCCATTGAAACACAATATCCAGTTATTATAGCATCACTTCCAGAGAAAGGTGCTGATTGCTTGACAGAAATTTCAGTATTTTTTTCACTGACAAACTCTCCCTAAATCTATGAATTCATTTGGGTGAGCTGCAGGACAGGCTCTTGTGGCTGCAACAGGATTTCTCCCTCCCAAAACACAGCACGAGTGTGTTTGACTGTAAATAAAAATCAAATAAGAGGTTTCTGATGGAGATTTTTCTGATGATTTCTGTGTGTTTAGCAGATGGTTCTTGTGCCTTTTCACAGTATAGCACCCTCGTCCTACACTCTGGAAATATTTCCTCATGACTAATCTGCGCAGAACTATTGTGATACCTAAATGTCTGCGGAACGCCATGTGTGTATTTTCACCACAGCTCTGCGTATTTAGAGTTCTGTTTCACCATTGCGAGGAGTTGGCTGGCAGTCAAAAACCTGTCCCGAAAACTCTCAGCCGTATCACAATCCCGCTGCAGATGATGGTATTGCAACTTGAACAACCCCAGGCACTCCTCAGCACCTCCACCAGCTTGGATTTTTTGGGTGTTCCTGAACCCTGTGTTGCTTTAAGGGACAAATGCAGTTTGTACATCTGATTAAATCAGAGGGATTGTGTGCAGGGAGTGTTTAGAGGGAAGCGTGAGGCACAGCAGTGTGGTTGTGACCTGTCAGGAGTGACCAGGGCAGGGGCTCTGTGTGTGCCCAGCCCGTGGTGAGGTTCACTCTGTGCTCCCACCGATCTCTGCTGAGCTGCACCGTGCCCGAGACTCTGTGTGACCTGCGAGCAGAAATAAAACACCTGGGGAAAGAAAGAGATGGACCACGGGGACAAGGGTCCGGTTTGGAAAGGCACAGAGACCTCCTGGTGCCTCAGGTTTCGTGCCCTGGTGTGGGACGTGGTGGCTGTGCTGCTCAGCGAGCCTGAGCCCCCCGCTCACCCTCACTGCTGCTGTCCCTGGCTGGATATGCTTTGATCCCTACAGCAGCTTCACCGCCAGCTCTGCAGTGTCCCACCCCGCAGGTGTCTTCCCCGTGGGCACTGTTACCTCCCACTGTCCCCAGGACACTGCTGGAGCCCAGGAAAGGCTTCCCTGACCCAGGCAGGCTCTGCTTTACCTGACAGACCCTTCTCTGGCAGCTCGCAGAAGCCTCGCACGCTGGAGACGCCACAGACTGCGCAGGTTCTCTACCTAGAAAAAACAAACCAGAGTGAGATGGGTTTTTCCTCTTTTGTGGTGCTTAACTACACATCTGTTCTTACGGTGGAAGGTACAACCTGGCTGTCACGTGAAAAATGTCCAGGGGAACATGAAGGTTGGAAGTCCTTAGGAGAAGAAAACCATCATCTGGAGTGCTGTGGAGAAGGGAGTGTGCAATCCTTTTTTATCCAAGCACTGTTGATTCCTAACTCGGTAACAGCTTTGGCCACACGGGTGGGCTCTGGTGCCGGGTATGAACGTCCTGCAGCACAGCCAGTGCAGCAAAAACAGCACAGACTGGCTCAAAAACCTGGTGTACAGCTTCAGCAAACAAAGTTTTCATGTCATGAGGGCACAAAATTAATAATAAAATTTATTTGACAGGAAACAATATCATTTGGGGGTGGGCGGGAGTGTCCATTTTTTTCCCCTTAAAAGGTAGCATGATTTTTAAGTAATGCATTGCTTCAAAACAAACATTTTTGAAAGGTTCTTTTGGAAAGAGTCTGAATGCAAGGGCCTCAAATTAAGAAAAGATCTTCATCAAAGCTTTTGGTCAAGTCTGACCTCCAGTCATTAATATATTCAGCTCTTCTTTCCCCGCGGAAATTGTCAGCCTGCCACTACAGCGGGGCTGCACCATCATTACCTCTGATTAAAGGAGTGTTTTTCCTAGGAGCACTTCACCAGAATTACTGTGCTGTCATTCAGGTTTCACCCCAGACCGTCTTTAATCCTCCACTGCAAGGATTTCCCTTTCATCAGGGATTTATTTAATTTAACCACTGCACTAAAAATCAAAAGTTCAGGTTTTTCGTTTGTGGGAGTTTCCTGAGTGTTTTCCCTTGTGTTCGTGATAGAAAATCCATTTCTGTGTGAGTGGTGCTGCCACAGTGCAGCTGGGAAGGGGAAAGAACACTGTTTTGAGATCAGAACAGTTTTTGGAGGTATCAGTTTTAACCCTTGGGAAGGAATGGAGTGTTTGCCTGAGCTGAGCAGGGGTGCTGGAAGGACAACACCTCCCTTAGGCAGCCTCTGTTTTGTGTTCAAAACCATTTAGGGACAGCATGGAGGGGAAAAGAGAAATAAATTCTAAGGATTAATCAACCTGAGGCACAAAAAAACCCAAACACCAACTCTTACTGCTGGCCTGCCTGTCTGCTCAGTTTGAACCAGTGGCCCTTGTTACTCCTTTCAGCAGTTTGTTGCAGAAGTTCCTACTCATTGTTTGTTCCATGGACACCTCCTTAATAACTCACTCTTTTTTGATGTTTGTGCATCAGTTTTTCATCAAATTTCACATTTACCAACCATGTTCTGTCTCTGCCCTGGGCTCTTTCCCTTTTGTGTGAGGCTCACATCACCGGGCTGGGCTCTGAGCCTCTCTCTGCTGACCAGCCCAAGTGTCCACGGGCCACTCTCGTGGTCACTGCAGGCCAGTGCTGACCCCTGGGAGCCACACAGCCCCCTGGGGCTCCTCCCAGTGTTGCCAGCAGTCACAGAAACTCCTCTGAGTCAGATTCTCTCATGGGGTTGTTCTGTGTGGGGTTCTGCAACCCTATCAGTCCCACCAATTTCCTTTAACTTTCATTTTCCCTTTAAGCTGGAATGCTTCCCCGTAAGCAAAGGAGTTCTCTCCCCTGCTGTGGGGTTCTGAAGGCACTGACAAAATATCCTTGAAGGGCTCCTGGTTGTGATTTATCGATTTATACTTGAATTTTTGTTGTAAGTGGTTCCTTAATTTCACCAACCTTCCAGAAGTTTCAAGTTCTTTGAGGCCACCACAAAGCTACGTGAGAATCTGGGCTTTGTTTTAAGCAGGACTAGATGCAAGTAACCTTGCACTGATTTTTTAGTGTGTCATTTGTGCAAGAGAGGCCTGGTTTCTGTGTGATTAGACACAACACCTTTCTTGGGGTACAAAACTTAATGATTTTATTTTTTAGATTTTTAACAAGACTCTTAGGATGCCTGGCACGAGACCTCGATCCTGTGTCACTCTGCAGAAATAACAGATTTTTTTTCCCAAATAAGCACACCAAGAGGCAGCTTCTTCATGGACAGGTTAATGATTCAGATAATTTGGGCCGTTGTGTAAGAAATACGCAGAGCTGTGATCCAAACGGGGCTGTTCCAGGGCTGAGCTGCTCTGCTGTCACCCCACAGCCTCTCTGTGCTCCTGCACAGCTCCCAGCACTGCCCACGGCCGGGCACCCTCTCTCTGCTGGGGTGCAGGGTCAGATTTCGTGTCCCAGCCCACGTTTAGCACCAGGTGTGTTTCTTACAGGTGATTCCACCTGCGGGCAGGGATGGGTTTGGGTGTTTTTTATATAACTCAAGTGTACAGGAAGGCGTTTTTGGGTATTTGAATTCTACAAAATTATGTCAGGACTCGCCTTGTACATTTCCCCCCATAATCTCAGTCTGCTCGTGCTCTGAGTAGCTGCTCAGAGCTGCTGGTCAGGGTGGCTTTGTGCACCACCAGGATGGCCCCAGGATGGGGAACAGGCACAGCTCAGAGCCCCGGGACTGGTCCCTGGCACAAAGTCCTTTGCAGTGTCACTCCCAAGGTCGCCTGTGCTTGTGCCACCTCTCAGAGGAGGCACAAATGCAGCTGTGCAGGGGAGGACACACCGCAGCTGTCCCGTGAACCCTCCCATAAAGGCCGATTTTGGTGAATTCCATAGGAATTTTCCTGTGGGGCTGTGTCTGCAGGGGTGCAGGCAGCGCTGACCCCAGGCAGCCTCCGGCAGAACCAAGGGCTCCTCATTCCACACTCCTCATTCTCACCCCTCAGTGCCACGAAGGGTGAGGGATCAGGCTCAAACTTCTCCTTTCCCAGTGTGGAATTTCCATGTGCCGCGGCCAGTGACCCAGCACAGGCTGTCCCCAAAAGGCCACAGAGGTCACAGCCCTTTCACTCTGCCCTGCCCCAGGATATGCTCAGCCACCTCTAACCACCCTCAGGACACCCGTGTCCTGCCAGGGGTGTGTCTTGGGCTTTAAACTGAGTTTTCTCGTCTTTATCTCCTGCCGTGCACAGAAAATGGAGACAAAAGGCCAGCAGCAAGGTTTGAAATAAGTCCCTGCAGCAAATCTGGTGCTGGCTGAAGAGCAGCCCAAAGGTGTCACTTCAGGTGGAGGGGCTCCTTGTAACCACGGCTTGAACCCCAGGGACCTGACAACCTCACAACTACATCTAATATTAAAAAAAAAACCCTTAAAAAAATGCTTTTCCTGTTAAATCTTCACTGCCTTGAACTTCTTTCACAGAGGAAGTTTCCAGCACCCTCTTTCTCCGGGTGCATCTGAACCCAGGTATCGGTTACCCAATATTTCACACTTGCCGGGGGGAAAGGAAGGTGCAAGGGTTACAGTGACATTTCTAGAAATAGCAGTAGATTAAATATTTGAGCCGTGTCATGGGTGGTATTAATTGCCGCGCCATGTGACGCTGAGTGACATTTTGGAGGAATGGCAGAGTCACAGCTCAAGTTCACACGGGCTCAGAGCGGCGGGGAGCGCGCCCGTCTCACCCCGCAAAGCTCCTTTAGCCACGGGATCCCTGAGCTGCACCCTCACGTGGTGCAGGGGCAAGGAGCCTGCCCTTTTCCGTTCCAGCAGTAATTCCTCTAAGCCATCCTTAGCTCGAGCTAAAGCCTACAGAGGGCAGTGGAAAGTTTCCCCCGCCCGCCCGCAGAAGGTTCTGGAGCCTCAGAAACATCTGCAGTAGCTGCCACGAGTCACTGCCCGGCCTCAGAGGCCGTTTTTAGACGCCCAGAAATCAGTTTGCATCACTCTTGGTTTGCTGCGTCACCCTGCAGCTCTGAGAGCAAGACAACCATCAAAACATCCAATTTCATAAGGCAATATTGGCGATTTTTTTTTTTCAGTTTCTCATCGCTCGCCCTCAGCATCGCTCAAACCCTTTTGACTCAGCTGGGTTTTGAGGTACAGTCTCCAAAGTGCAGAACCAACACCGAGTGCAGACATCGTTCTGACAGTGCCTCAATCACAGCAGGCTGGAACATCTCTACCAAAAATACCAACCACATTTCAGTTTCTTCCCCCTCGTGACTCCAGAGGACGGTGAATGGTTATAAAAACTTACTAATTTGAAAAAAAAAGAAAATAGTAAAATTCCAAACTGTGAACCTGTGACCAGGTTCATGTGAGCAGAGAAGACATGGTAACTCTTCATAGATCAGACAACAACCCCTTGGTACCACCACGACTTTTGGTTCTGTCAGCTGAAGGTCTGGCTGGTCAGACCCGCCCGGGTGAGACCCAGGAGCCCAAATTCTCCTGCCAAAGCCCAGCCAAGGTGCAGGCACCGCTCACCCTTCTGAGCCAATCTGGGGCTATTTTGCAGTAAAAACCTCCCATCTTCGCAGTGCAGAGAGCTACAATCAAAATCACAAAAAACTCATGTAATTGGAGACATTTTCTCTGAACCTGTTACACATCTGCAAAGAGTCTTATCTTTCTCTAACATTGTTACTCAAGGGTCAGCATTAATGTCAGGACTTTATGATCCTAGAGATCTTTTCCAAACCCTGATTATCCTGTGATTCCACGATCTGAGGCAGCTGCACGCTGGGGGCTGGCACATACTGTCCTGCACCGAGTACTTACACAAATCAATAAATCATAACCAAATTAACACCACGTTCTGCGGTGCTTTGAGCCAATTTGTAATAACCCTTGCGTTTGAAAGGCTACGGTTTGAGGCTAGAAAAGCAAGATATGGGTAGTAACACTGACCTTGGAGCTGGAGGTAGGGACGTCCTGCTGCCCGCAGCGAGCCCAGAGTGTGAAGGGAGCAGGAGGCTGGGCACTGACAGGAGCCCAGGTAATTTGAGACGGGCACCAGGAGGTGAGGGGAACCAAAATAATGCAGCAGGGGCCAATCCTGCCCTGCTGGGTTACGTGAGTGGCATTTGCCTGCCCTTGGGGACGGCAGCAGGATGTGGCAGCAGCAGGGTGACAGCAACGCCATCCCTCAAACGCCTCCCGAGCGCCACGGCTGGACAGATGGACAGGCTGGACAGATGGACACGGGCACAGAGCTGGTCCTCCCCAAAGGGAAAGGTCAGTCCTGCCTGCCCAGCTGCTCCAGAGAGACCCCAGAGCACGGGGATGCCACAATCCCACCCGGACACAGGACAGGGAACAGGACCTGGCACGAGCTGGGATCACAGAGGGAGATTTGGTCTTTCTTCCCTCCCCTTGACTTTTTAATTCATGACATTAATTCCTGACTGTTTGTAAGGTGGAGGGGCCCAGAAACATGAAATGTGAAAAGAATTTTGGTGAGTTCCATAAGAACCATCCCGTGGGGCACATGCAGCACTCGTGTACCTCACGTTTAGAATTGCTGTTATTATATTTCTGTAATGCATTTAGAATTGCTGTATCTCTATAGCTACGTAGCAGCAAACCACAGTAAAAATAATTAACACTCGATGGTTTGGGAAGCAGGAAAGAAGAATCAATTTTGTTCATCTGGCTCTGCTCCCAGCAGAGCTGAGAATGTGTCAGGGCTGACAGAGGAGCACAGAGGCTGGCACTGTGCAGCTTTTAAAAATCTAAGAATTAAAAATCTTAAAAATCCTTTTCCCTTTGTACATTTAATATTCTTTTAATTTTGCATGGCAGTTTCCTAAACCCACGTTTCAGATTTTCGAAACTTTACAAAACGTAGACATCTCTGTCCCAAAATGTCACGGCTTGTTTGGGCTAAGGGGAGCCGTGCACACCCACTGTAATTAAAGCAAAAACATCCATTCCAGGTCCAGTGCATCTGGGAACAGCCTCCTAACCACACCAGGTTTTTATCAACCCATCTCTGTGTTCCTGGTGTTGACAGAGAAAAAAAAAACAAGTGTGGATCTCTTGAGGCAACGTGAGTGAGGAAGTATGGGCAGAGCAAATCCATGGCTGGTGATGGAAGCACACACCTAATTTTATATTTTTACCAAAGGCATCTTTTCCGTACAGGCCTCGAACAGACCAGGACTGCCCCTGGGAGCAGGTGATGCCATGAAGAGCCCGGCTGGGTTATGCAGAGGTTCAAGTATTTGCCAGCTGAGAGCCTGGGAGGACAGAGGATGCAAACAAACCCCAAACTGTGAATTTACACCACAAACACCTGGAAAACACTGTTGCCAAGTTCCCTAATGATTTCTGAAGAATATCTCATTAATACTTTAAGAATATTTTGGCTTTACTGCTGTTCCGCGGTCTGTTTGGCGAGAAACTCAGGTACTGAAACAGTTGGGATGCCAAGAATCATCCATAAATAACGCCCTATTTTCATCTCTAACACAATTACCCGACACCTGAAGTGCTGTCGTGGTTTCTTTGCTCGTGCTGGGGAGGCAGCAGTAGCTGAGAGTCAATTTTAATTGCAGTTCCTATTAAGGCCAGGGAGTCCAGCAGCTGGGGTTCGCTGTGGGAGCTGCTGAACAGGGCCACACAAAGGTCATCGAGTGGCATGGGAGGCCCTTCCTGACGGGCACAATTATTTAAAATAAAATTTGTTTGAAGTGAGGTTTTCCGTGTGTGGGACATCATTTGTTAGCAGTCAGAGGAGCCAGGACAGAAGTGACGAGTCGAGCTGCTCTCACAAACTCACAAACTGTCCCAGTTTTTTGGGATTGGGCTGGAGGGGGCTGTGTTTGTCCTGAGCAGCTCAGCAAAGACTCAGATCAGCGTCCCTCCCGCTGCTGAGGGCAGAGCTCTGCTCAGTTAGAGTGGCAAAGAGCCACTGGGCACAAATTCCTTATAACCTGGAGGCTGGATTGTCCCCGGGTGCCATGGCAGTTCCTGGTTTTCAGGTCCCATGGTCTGTAATTCCTGGGATTCAGAACGAGGCAGCTGATGCCAGGGGTGACCCTGACCTCTCTGAGAGCTCCTCGTGACTGGGGATGCTCAATATCCACTTACACAGCGCTGCCACCGAGCCTCAAATGGGGGGAAAATCCCTTTTTGCGGGCACCCCTGGGGGCTGTGGGGGTCAGCCAGGTGCTGCTGTCCACCACGGGGACGAGCAGGCACAGAGCAGCCGTCCTGCACCTGCAGGTCCTGCACAGAAAGGCTCCTCAAGGTGCTGGTACACGTCCACTCAATAAAGAGCTCGACGAGGCCCAGCCAACGTTTTTAAAAATAACCCCTGCTATTTTAAGGTTATTAAATTTGCTCCTCACAGGACATCCACTACAGAGTAGAGGAAAGGCTGTCTATAATTAGCAGCGTGCTTTCTGGCTGAAGGGAGGGGAAAAGGTTTTCCTAAAGATGGAACTGACCCTTTGGAAAGACAGGAATATGCAAAATCCAAAAAGTGTTCTTTTTTTTCGTTCTTTTTTTTTCCTTCCTTATTTTTTTTCCTTTTTTTTTTTTTCCCCTTTTTTTTTCCCCCTTTTTTTTTTCCTTTTTTTTTTTTTCTTTTTTTTCCCCAGCTGCATTGCGGACACAAATTAATCGGTTCTGAGATGGTGATTATCAGGGAGTTCGAACCAGTAACGACCAGAGAACCACACCTGACAAACAGTCAGGTGTCTTGAACTCTGTTCACCTTCTCTCTTTCCACCATGGTGATCCAGCATTTTTTTGTCATGGAAACCCTGGGAGGAATGGTTAGAGAAGGAAGAAGGTGCTCTGTTTGCAGATGGTTTTCCCAGTGGATATGAAATTTTCACAGCTAAAAAAATGGGATAAACAAAATATTGCTATTTCAAGTGGAATACAAGGTATTGGTAGGACTTTGTGTCTTCTCTGCCTGGAGAAGTTGCTGGGTTTGGTCTCTGTGAAGCACATCAGGGATCTAGATGTGATTGTCACACATTGTCCCTGATCCTACAAACACAGAACTTCCAGGAAGAGCAGAGTGAGAGAAGACAAAGTTTCCAGCAACAATTCTGCCAGCGTTTCTGGCCCATCCACCTGACCCCAACAGCGTCACACAGGGGAGGTGCCACCTCTAAGAGAGCAAACGTGAAGTGATTTCTGCTGCCACTGCATTTACGGAGCTGTGCCCAGCAGCCAGGGACCTGGAACAAACACCACCCACTGCTTCAGTCCTCTTTGAAACTGGACATTTCAAGCGAAAACCTCAAACTTTACTTCTTTTAAGGCTGTACAGAAATAGGGCCAGAACACTGGGATGTAACTTTCAAGGCCAGTTTCAGTCTCCACAGTTCTTATTCGTTATCTCTGCACCATCACTCAGGCCCAATTCCTTCATAGAGCTGAGGGTTTTGAGCAGCCTGTGACCACGAGCTTCCCCCGCTTCCTTCGTGGCCACCGTCAAAGAGGTTGGGCGCTCCCAGATTTATTTGGAGATTCCAGGATGGCTTCCCACTGCCAGAGGGCAGGGATGGATGGGATATTGGGCAGGAATTGTTCCCTGGGAGGGTGGGGAGGGCTGGGCTGGATTTTCCAGAGCAGCTGTGGCTGCCCCTGGATCCCTGGCAGTGCCCAAGGCCAGGCTGGACAGGGCTTGGAGCCACCTGGGACAGTGGGAGGTGTCCCTGCCATGGCAGGGGTGGCCCTGGATGGGATTTCAGGTCCCTCCCAACCCAAATCATCCTGTGATTCTGGGATCCTACAATGATGGCCTCAGAATAAAGAACTGTTTGGCACAAGGGAAATGAGTGGCTTAAAGTGCTGGGAAAACAACTTGAAATTAAATTATCCTGCAGCACTTTTAAACAGAGCTGCTTGGGAAGCGTTATAATTTTTTTTCCCTTCCATTGACAGCATCTGACAACTTCAAGGGTAAGTTGATCTCTCAGTTCAGTTCAGTTTTTATGTGGAAAACCAAAAATGTAAACAGAATGGAGGAGATGTGACCACAAGGTCACAAAGTACTGAGCAGAAGCTGATTATGTCACTCGCTGTATCTCCTTCTCACACAGACCTGCTGTGCCATTGTTGTTTAATTGTTTAAAATGCTAATTCTCCAAACAAATTTGAGAGGAATCTTTCTTTTCTCATTAAATGACTGAGTTCAACCCAGAAAAGCTGTAACCAGTGATTAAAGTGTGGAACACAAGCTGGAGATCTGGTTTTGTAGTCCCACCCTCTGTCAACTGTTTTTCTTCAATTTGCGAGTCATTTTGTCTCCATGGGACTCATTTTCCTGTTACAAGGGGAGGGACATGACCTGCTTACAAACCACTGTGTTTTCTGTATTTTCCCGAGTATAAAATTTGCTTTTATTGTTTTTTTAAATGCAGGGCAGGACACCAGCCCAGAGAAAGCAAGGGGTGTGTAGAGAGAAGTCCAAACCCAGTGTCAGGTATTGCCAGTGATGCCCGTGGCAGCGGCAATTCATCATGAGTGAAAAAGAGGAGTAAAACGCTGTAATTCAAACCATTCTTTCCCAGAACTTTCCCTGATTTTTTTTCCCCTCATTAATGACTTGCTTTTCTAAGAGACTCAGTAATTCAGAAGGAGTAGATTTAATTATTCATGGCAGGGGGTAAAATAATAAACAAATTCCAGTGAGGACTCGTGAAACTCGGGGAAGAAAAGAATGTTTATTAGCACGCAGGCACAACACCTCGCCCGTGTGCCTTACTAACGACACAAAGCAATAACCTCGGGTCAAAGGAGAAGTTTCGGTACATGCAGGAACATCCGGATTGTGCACTAAGTAACACATCTGATATATAGGTACATCTGTCAAAGAAACACACAGCTACTGTCCTAGGTAACAGAACCGCGGAGACTTCTTCAGGAGAAAAGGTACAACAGAACATCCATCACTGAGCAGCATTTTGGACATGGAGCATCCTAGACAGAGACATTTGACCTTTGGAGGCATAAAACTGTAACAGGCAAATAGCTGAGAGCCAGATCCCCAAAGACTTACGAAAAGCTCTCGGTGAAGCCTAAGGTATAATCAGAATGAGGTCTGAAGGGTTTCACCCTTGGTGAGTAAAATTATGAGTGGGTAAAAATGTCTCTATGGGTGAGGGGTTTAAATCATCAAGGTTTAATGCTGTTGCTAAAGAGCAAAAGGAGGAAAGACTGAATGTTGATACAAATTAAACAATGGTTTTTGTAAAACCCTTAAAATAAATAATAAACATGAAGGAAAATTTGGGATAATTAGCATGTCCTGAAATCAAAATCAACGTGGTTTAAGTTAATAAATAATTACAATAACTAAGCTCCTTTTTAATCCTACAGAACAATAATAAGTATTAAAACTAGGGAAGCAGAAAGAGGATGGGGACCTCCTCCTTACTCCAAAAGCGGGGTGATCAGCGCCGGTCACCACTGAGCTACGTGTCTATACATCACAGGACTAGCCAGGGGAAAGAGGCAGAACAAACACACAATTTACTGCCACTGAAAATCCTACAGGTTTAGGGTTTTTCCCCTGGGGATGACTGCTCAGGGCTGGGTCACTCACAGCAGCTGCGGGACCCAGGGGACAGGGCCGGGGGGAAGGCTGGGGTGAAGGCAACTCCAACGCTGTGCAGCGAGTGCCGAGCGCTCCCGCCCTGCAGGGGACGGGTCTGGGCTGCTGCTGATGCCCTGGGTCACCGCAGTCACCTGGGCCACCCTGGTCAGCTGGGTCACTGCGGTCACCGTGGTCACCACGGTCATCTGGGTCACCCGGTCACCTGGGTCACCTGGGTCACCCTGATCAGCTGGGTCACCTGGGTCATCCCAGCACCTGGGTCACCCGGTCACCTGGGTCACCTGGGCCACCCTGATCAGCTGGGTCACCTGGGTCAGCTGGGTCACCTGGGTCATCCCAGCACCTGGGTCACCCGGTCACCTGGGTCACCTGGGCCACCCTGATCAGCTGGGTCACCCCAGTCACCTGGGTCAATCGTCTGGGTCACTGTGGTCACCCAGGTCACCCCAGTCACCTGGGTCACTTCGGTCACCACGGTCACCTGGGTCACCGTGGTCACCTGGATCACCCCGGTCACCTGGGTCAATTTTCTGGGTCACTGTGGTCACCCGGGTCACCCCAGTCACCTGGGTCACCTGGGTCAATTCGGTCACCGCGGTACCTGGGTCACCCTGGTCATCNCCAGCACCTGGGTCACCCGGTCACCTGGGTCACCTGGGTCACTTCGGTCACCGCGGTCATGTGGGTCACCCTGGTCATCTGGGTCACCGCGGTCACCCAGGTCACCACGGTCACCGCAGTCACCCCAGCACGTGGGTCACCGCGGTCAACCAGGTCACCTGGGTCACCCCGGTCACTGCGGTCACCTGGGTCACCACAGTCACCTGGGTCACTTCGGTCACCGCGGTCATGTGGGTCACCCTGGTCATCTGGGTCACCGCGGTCACCCAGGTCACCACGGTCACCGCAGTCACCCCAGCACGTGGGTCACCGCGGTCAACCAGGTCACCTGGGTCACCCCGGTCACTGCGGTCACCTGGGTCACCACAGTCACCTGGGTCACTTCGGTCACCGCGGTCATGTGGGTCACCCTAAATAATAAAGTAGCACCGGTATCTGGGTCACCGCGGTCACTGCGGTCACCGCGGTCACTCCGATCACCCCGGTCACCCCGGGGCAGGGTCCGGCGGTGTGCCCACCGCAAGCAGTGGGCGAAAATGCTTTATCCCCATGGCCACCAGCGGCCTGGCCTGGGCAGGCTGGGGCTCAGAAGGCAACTGGAGAGGCGCTTCGGCCCTTCTGTGTCCAAGGAATCCTTGGTCCAGGGCATCCTCGCCCGCGGGGCTCCTGCGGCTCCCGGCTCCCGCAGTCCGCGCTGCTGCCGTGGGGCACATGGCCCTGGCAGCCAGCAAGAGCCCGGTGACAGAGTCCAGACTGGGACTCCAGAGGCAAAGACGGGCGTGGAGAGCGAGATCTGTCTCGGTCCGGTCCGGCTGCAGGGCAGTGGCGAGTGGCTCCGGGCTCCTGGCCGCGCTCGGACATCGGGGCAGCGCTGGTCACCCCGGAGCAGGCACAGCCTGGCACAAAACTGGTCCTGCTCGCTGCTCGCTGTCGCCACAGGGCTGTGGCAGAGGCACTGGGGCCGCTCAGAGTGAAGCACTCAGCGCACAGCCCGGCCGAGAGGCGCTGCAGAACAGCTGTGTCCAGCTGTGTCCAGGGAGGGTCGGGGCTGTGGGTGACAAGGTGCATCCTCGCTTCTTCCCGTGCTTTGACAAAAGCACTGTATCCCCAAGCAAGAACACCGACATCAGCCACCAGCAAAGTCGAACGTCACTGTGACCATGATCGCTTTGAAACAACTTCATTGTCGCAGCCGCCGTTGCTACGAACGCAGGCCGAGCATCCAACCCTCGCCATTCCGACCCACACTGGCCACAGCAGCGAGAGGCAACCTTTGGCATATGAGCAGGAGGTGCTTTCCCAAGGGGGCTGAACTCCCACGTTCCCAGCGAGGCTGAGCTCAGCCCCGGTGGCAAAGCCCAGGTCTGCCCCCGTGTCCTCCTCTGGGCACAGCCCTGCACTGAAACGCGTCAGTGACCAATGCACTGAATGAGCTGTGGCAGCAGCACGATGGAGATCTGTACCCTGTAACCCTAAGAACACGGAGGAGATTTGGTAAAACGGGGTACAGGCAGATAAAGCAGCACTTTATAGCGTACAACAGAGATGCCCATTGACACCGACAGCTGGTACACGTTTTCTTTGTTAGCAAAGAAGCAATAAAACCAACCTAAGAAAAATCGTTTTTTGGACCACATTTTCCCTGTTGCTCCATTACTTCAAAGAGTTTTATGAAGCTACTGCTTTTGTACAGAAAATATGCAGTCAGTTGGTTTTTTGTGGTCCAAATAAACCATGCTCTTTTTTTTTTCTCCTCGTATCATGCATTAGGATGCAATCAGCTTCTCGCCAATCATTAGTCAAAAGAAACAAACACGTTTTTTACAATAGAGAGCTTCTATAAGCAGCATTTCTACAGCAATCAATAGCCAGAACTATTTGAAGTGTTCCAGCATTTCCTTCTCTCTCGCTGTCTGCTTCTGTACTGGAGGAATTTCCCAGTGTCTGCGACACTTCCCCATGCAGCTATTTACAAGGAGGTGGTCCTCGTGGAGAAGGACCTGGGTGAAATTTACAGTTGCTAAGGTACATTTGTAAATGCCGGTGCTCACACTCGGACAGGACAAACGGGACTCGTTGTGCAGCTCTGGGCTGGGCCAGCAGGGCAATTAAAGTGCAAATAAAGACAAACCGCACAAGCCAGGCAGGTCCATCTCTCATGGCCAGCGTCAAGAAGCATCACGGCCGTGTAGGAATCGGATCAAATAGGCCTAAGTCACAATTTGTTTTAGCATCTGTCTCCCTGAGAGCATTTAAGGGAGGTATACAGTGATAAAGCCCTAATTCTGGAACTGGCTGAGGGTCATTGGAAAAGTAAGGACACTTTTCCAGCCAATTTTTTGTTTTCAACAGTGCTAACACCTGTGTCTTATACTACGATGCCCTTCACAGCATTTGAGCTCACTTTCCATGCAGCTACAACAGGCCACTCTTGATGAGGAAAACACAAGCAGTACCAACTACTGTAGAAATGACGTCTGTTCTACCTGGTATGCCACGAAAGCAGAGGCTCCGAAAACATTTACAAACAGCACGTTTCCTCAAACACACGCAAGTGATAAATACTAGCTCAGATAAAAATACATACTTGGTGTTTGCTGGCATTCGGCGTTTGCCACTGACACGTTCAATTTTAGGGCTAAGTCGGTGCCAAATGGCTGAACAAAAAAAAATAAATTAAAAAAAATAATAAAAAGACATTTTCTAAACCACCGATTCCACGTAAAACGAAACTGTCACTCCAGCTCCGAGTGTTCCCTGCTGATCACCACCTGCTGCCGGACACACATGTGTTCCTCTCCACAGTGTGTCCAGAAAGTCCCCTGCAGCCTGACTTGTCAGAGAAGCTGCAGGAGGCGCAGGACAATAAAGTGCCTCTTCCAGGGCTGTGTGCAGCGTGACTCAGCATCCCCTGCACCACCCTTCGCATCCTCACCTTCCCAGCTGGCCGCTCCTCACAGCTCCTCCACCAGTCCCTCTGCTCTCCCTGCTGTAAGTACTCTCACTGATCAAAAAGATATTTACAAATCGTTTTTACAGATACAATCAGTCGCCTTAGAAAAGGCTGACGAGACATTGAAAGAAGAAAACGTTTCCAAAGAGTAGCATTAAATTTACAGCGGGTGTTTCAAACATCTGCAGACCTGAAGTTAGTGGATGCTGACTTAATATCACTCCAAAGCAGTAGATGACTGCTGAAATACAGGTTTTTCAGTGGAATTAACACAATATGAGAACACCACAGCCATTACTGCCCCAGCGAGCACATAGACAGGGACCCAGCCATCTCACTTTGCTTTTTTATCCTAATACACCTGAGTATTTTGCCACCATTTCAATCTGTACCCTTAATCTGTCTCGTGAGATGGCTGAAATGAGTGCCTGGTCACAGGAAGGTCTCCTGTTTTCCATGAAATCACAGTCCCCAACACCAAACATGATCTTTGCAAAGCAGAAATCACGAAAGCCGGGTAGGAGGAGTCTTCGCCTTTCACCTCCAGCACTCCTTGGTGTGAGGCCTGAGAGGGAAAGGCCGTGAGACTCGGTATCTCCTATTGGAAAAGAGAGCTGGCACTCCTCTCAGAACTCTCTGGCTGTCTTTAGGAGGTGGCATGCATGATCCTGTGGAGTGTCCGAAACTGCCTGCAGGCCCTGAGGAGCCGGCGAGTCAGGCAGGGAGCCGGGGCTCGATCTTCAGGGACAGCTCGTACAGGGTGTCCTCGTCGATGATGAGGGACTTGTCAAGCAGGTAGTGGGTGACCTGGGGTGGGGAAACAGAGGGACAGACCGCCTGTAAGAGCCACGGGAATCTCCCCGCTCTCCTTTCCCTTTCAGCGTGATCCTGAGATCCCCTCGTGCTGTTTTCCTGAGAAACCCAGCAGCTCCTTGGGATGCTGCTGGCGTAAAGGTGCCCCTCCCTGCAGCACTCTGGGAGTTAGTTAGGATTAATTCCTCTTGGGAATGAGCAAACCAGGTTCCCTCAGCCCAAGCTGCGCTTGTGGAGTCTGAGGTGAAGCTTCTCTGAAGGCACAGAGCAGCTTTGGTCCGAGAAGGACAAGAGGAAGGAATGGCAGGATGCCTCAGCAGGGGCTCGGGGCACCTCCCGACTCTTATCCCAGGATCTCAGGGCAAGGAAAACACAGAACCCCGCACACCCTCGCAGGCTGCTCTCCCCAGAGCCCTTCCCAAGGAGCAGAAAACTTCTTTACAAGGCACCAAACAAGGAGTCCCTGCAGGGTGAGGGTCCCACCGCCCCGAGGACCCGTCCTTGTGTCTGTCTGTCTGTCCTGGGAGCAGGATACCCCACCCTGAGCTTTCAGGGACAGCTCTGATCCCATCAGCAGGCAGGCTGCTCACCTTCTGCTGGTGCTCGATGCGGTAGGAGGTCTGCTGGAACTGCCGTATTTCCCGGATGATGTGGGAGATCTTTCAAAAGAACACAGGGATGTGAGCACAACCGCAGCCTGACTTCGGCTAGGCTACACAAAGCAGGGATTTTGAAGCAAATTATTCCTTTTAACTCGGGGGGAAGGGGAAGGGGTCATCTCCTCACAGAGCTCCCAAAGACTTCACTCTCCCAAATCAAACATTTTTCCCTCAGTCGGCCCCGAGTGAACCACCTTGCCTCTCTCTCATCTCCCCATAATGAAACCTCCCTTTCTTTGCCTCGAGGGCCTGCTGCACGGTGCAGCCCTGAGATGGGCATTAAGCTGAGATTACAGAGAGATTTCCATGCCTCCCTCCCAGGAGCTGTTCCAGAACAGCATTACACGGCGGCGGGAGAGACGTCAACTTTGAAGTGCTTTTTAGACAGGCCAGAGCACACTCGGAAAAGAACATTGTGATTACTGCTTCCTGGTGAATCACTACATTCCTGTAATTGTGGGTATTTGAAAAAGCTTTTTGTTGCTCCTTCACGAGCTGCAGGCAGCTGCTCTTGCTGTCATTTCTCAGAAAGCGAACTGGGGACAAACTCAGCCTGTGCCATGCCCGGCTTGCCGGGAGGTGGTGATAGAAGACTGGGTCGAGCAATTCCTCCCAAACTGCTGCCTCCCCTGCACAACTGAAACTCCTTCCCCGAAGCAAAGCTCAGAGGAGGCACAACGAAATCAATAATTAACTGGCACAATTAAAACACCTGTTGGCGAAGCATGGGAAAAAGTGAAAATTACCATTCTCATTTTGGAAAAATTGACAAGGCCTTCCTCAGTGAAGTTGGGTGTTCCTTCCTCAATGAACGCCAGGTCAGTCAGGTACATCCCCAGGTAGGGAACGGCAGGTGGGTTACAGCTGTAAATCAACAAATCAGCTTATTTGCCTGTAGCTGCGTTTGCAAATGCATTTTTTTTTTTTTTTCCTAACTGGCACAAACTCTTTATTACTTTGCCCACTTCTAATCAAAGGGTCGCATTCATCTCCAGGACAAACAGCTCCTCTGGCTCTGCTTGAGCTGTGCTTGCTCTGCCTGTGACAAACTAAATGCGTTCTGTCCAATATCTATTATTAATGGCATTTTTAAAATACGCCATTAATTTTTCTGGCAGTTCAGTTCTCAGCTTCTCTCAAGATCACTTGAAGAGGCTGTGCCACTCGATTCTGAAAAGCCTGCTCCCAATTACAAAACTCACAAAAATTCGGGGTTTTGTGCAGCTGGAATCGGTACAGAAATTATAGAACACTTGACATGGAACATCCTGTGTACCAAAATTACAGAATGTCAAATGCAATTCGGCAAATTAAAGAAAACAATGTTCAAGTACTGCTGCACAAAAGAAGCAGGGGCTGTTTTCCAGCAGGCTGGGAGGCCGCAGGAGAAGAAATATCCCTGTGCCTTTGTCCTGTCCCTTATGTTCATCTCACAATTTACTGGCGGAAACATAATTTACTCTCACAGGAACGGATCTGTGACCTGACACAGGCTTAGTGCCAAGCTCAAAATTTCTAACCCGGAACAATCCTGTTTTTCATGAAAACTTTCATTTATAAAGCTGACTTTACACTTATTGGAAAAGTTTGTCAGTGCAAGTAGGACCCCGAGAGGGAACGTTCACGCAGAAAAATAGTTTAATTTGTTTCAGTAATTCTCTGTTTATCCTTCAGGGGTACTAAATCACGGCACATTCAGTGAAACAATAACGCCAAATAGAACCAACCTAGAATTTAAAAGGTTATTAGGCAAAAAGATGTATTAATTATTAAAGCTTAATCAAAGCCAATTGATCTTTAACATGAACTCTCCACTGCCTGTAAGGAAGCACGGTTGTGTAGGGTGGGGAGGCATACTTCTTGAGCATTTCCCTCAGGTTTTTGAATCTTCCCTCCGATGACACAGTCTTCTGCAGCTTGTCCATGAGAGCTTTTGTCTGGAAAGAAAATGCATTAAAAATATCATTGCTGGTGCACGTAAACAACTGGAACTGGACTGTGGCAAAGGCATAATTCACTTTTCATGCCCACCCCGTTCTCAGGAGTAACACAACAGGAATTAGGAATTAGCTCTCCTGCAGTCCCCCGTGTCTTTCTGAAAATGGAGATTAGGCAGCGCTAAAGATTTTCCTACCAGTGATAGAGAGAACCTGTATTTATGCTGATATCATTACCCTGCAGATGGAGGAAAAATGCACAAGTTTATTAAATTAATGGTCAGGAGTTCAGTCTGCTGTGCACACAAGAATACAACAGATCCCACGTGTGGCTGAGGGGCCTCAGCTGCATTCCCTGCAGTTGGTGACAGCCTTGGAGCCTGCACTGAGCTGATTTTGCCTCCAAGTTCCAGATAAAAGCGGAGCATGTAAATGAGAATATATTCTTGTCTTGCACAAATCACTTTCAGTGGCCATCATCAGACCCTGGCTCCTTCTTAGGTGAAATAAATTTGCTTTTCAGCCTGTTTGTGCTACTGACTTGAGATGTGAGTGCAGAGAATGATGAGAAATTCATCGTATTTGAAACTGAATTTCCAATTAAGACAGAGAGAGCTGTAGGCAGACAGAGTCACTTTCTTCTAAGCAGCAGGCTGATGAGAAACCCAGATTGCATTCCCAGTAGGTACCAGAGGACTGTGCCGCAACATCAATCTGCTGTGGGTTTGGCTTTTGTCTTTTTCAATCGAAAAGTTTAAAAATCAAATTATTTCTATCCATAAAACTTTTCGGAGGTAAACTCGCTTACAACAGTTTGTCTTGAAAGGATTTTTAACAGATTTTTAAATAGAAGAACACAGCACCGGCTATGAAGCAGCTGAGAAAAAGCTGACTGGAGAAGGTGGTACAGCCAGAATGTATTTTAATTGTATTTCTCTGAACCGTTTAGAACACAGAACATAAAATACTGGATTATCTTCACCCTGACAGGCCTTTTTTTCGTGTGTGGGTCTTGTTTTTATGGCTGGCAGTCGCTCTCCCAGCTCTTGCTGACTTTCTCAGCAGGCAGGTAAGGGTTAAAAAGAGGTGTTCACTGCACTTAATGAGAAATAAGATTTTTATCAACTGGATAGCAGAAAACTCACGAATTTAAGAGGTTCCGACCTTCCTACAGGGTTTCTGCACAGGCAGCTCCTGTTTTAGGCACCTGACCAGACTTCAGCTGCATCTTTTAACCACCCAGATACGCCTATCAGAAATTATCCAAATTTAGTTTACGTGATATTTCCGCACTTTGGGCCCAATAGCCTTTGGCACCTGCAAACTATGTTGAAAACTATTCCCAGAGATTAAAAAAAATTAAATACAGAAGGTGTGGGCAGGAAATACCAGATCCACGTGGTGGGAAAGCAGGAATATTTACAAATATTTACAAATATTTACGGGAGGGGTTCTGTCTCAACCCCTGGACCGACGGGATTTGGCGCACGGGGCGTGGCCGTGTCCTCCCCACCTGCTTGGACACCTTTGCCCAGGTTTTCTTGAGGCGGTAGATTGCGCTCCTGTTGAGGGCCGAGGTGATCTCCAGCACGCCGTTGTAGTTGTGCAGGCAGCGGCAGATGTCGGCCACGGCCACCCACTTCTCGATGGCGCTGGCCCGCGAGGGGACGTCGGCGTAGCTCATGATCTGCGAGGCCACCAGGTTGCTCATCTGGCCACCAGAGAGGCAGGGGATCAGACAACTGAAGCACCATCCCTTCTAACTAATTATTGTAGTCATAAAAATAACTCCTATTAAAAAACTTCTGAAATTCTTCACCGTTTCCAGCAAAACCAATCTCAGATAACTCTGAAAATAATAAACGTGCCACTGGCCGTGTTTAAACCTATTTAAAAAAAGTTAGTTACACCTCTGCGATGACATATTTAAAGAAAAATCGAAACAAAATATACACGCAACTAACTTTAGTTAAAAAAAAAGAAGAAAATGTGAGAACAGTTAAAAAAACAAACATAAAAACACCAAAATCAGTAGGAAAAAAGAGAAAAAAAGTACTCTAAACTCTAAAACTACAATTCCTCTACAAGCCGTGGTGAATGCAGAGTGTCCCCCCCTACAGTCCATAAAATCCACAGAAAATACAAAACCACCCATGGTCCGTAAGTAAAGTGCCAACGTTAAAGAAAAAAAAATGTCAAAAGCCATAAATACCAAAAAAACCCACAGTAACCGTAAATACCAAAAAAACTCCGTAACAATTACAACCCAGTGAGAAACAAAAACTAAAATAAAAGTCCCACAGTTTATAAAAAAAATAACCATGCTAAAACAAATAAATATCAAAAATACTGCAGTCCAGGTGAGAGATCCAGTTAAAGAGAGAGGGGCTAAAGCAGTTTGTCCTTAAAAAACTGCACCCCGTAAACAAATAAAACCCACGCCATAGAAGTTCACAAAAAACTGTCTCTCGTAAGAGACACCCCACAGCAAATACAAAAAGAAAAAAACTCCTCTCCCTAAACAAAAGAAAAAAATCTTAAAAATAAACTAATCTAAAACCCCACATGCTGCCCTCCTTTGTACTGCTAGTAGGAGGGAGGGAGAAATAAAAAATGAAAAAAAAAGTATATTTTAAAAGTTTAATTTATTTCTCATACCCTCCTTCTAACTCTGGTAGTAATAAATTTCACTTTACAACTTAAGTTCAACATAGTTTGTCCTTAAAATGTTTTCTCCCAGTTCCTTATCTCAACTCATAAATTAATTTAATTTAAGTTAATTCCTTGAGGTTTTTTTTCCCCTCTCTCCTTCCCTCCTCTGCCCTGGAGAAACCCAAGGAAAGCACCTTGGAAACAGAGCCCGAGGCACACGGAGGGCGTGGTGGCAGGAAAAAATGGGAAGGTCTCCAAGCTGAACCTGACTGGGAGGTCTCTCAGCAAAATTCAAGGAAAATGATGAAGGGCAAAGACATTTTTAGGGATACGAAGGACACTCGTTAAATAGAATTGGTGTTGCGTTTCTCTGCAGTCTCTCCGCTAGGAAAGGCACTGTGCTGCTGTTTAAAATGTTCTGCTCTCTCAAACTGCCCCTGACGTGCTGAGTGGCAGCTGTGAGAAACGAGAATCTTCATCTGCCTTGGGTTAAATGGTTAATTACAAAAAGGCTGCGACATTCAGGCACTGCCAGATAACGCACAACATCACATCGCACCAAAACCCAGCATTTTTTGTTCCAGAGGTCAGAGGCAGTCCGTGGCGTTCCTTGAAAGCAAATCTGTGTTTGGGAGTACTTACATCATTGAAATGTTGACTGGTTTTCATGATGTAGGGCGTTCTCTCATTTTTATCCACTTTCATCCAGCCCTGCCCAAGGAACTCTCTAGACATCGATGGGAGAGGAAAAAAAGTCAACAAAATCTTCATGAACACAGCCCGGAGTCTGTCTGTAACCGCAGCCCAAGCAGATTTCAAGGATACCTCAATTTGCTGGAAGCTAATAGCACAGCTTTACGCTAATTCCAGCGTTCCACTACACCATTTTAATGCTGTCCGCAACGGTAAATATTGTAAATAAGATTTATTTTTCTCCTAATCCCGTCTCCCGCGGCACCCCATCCCAATTTCCAGCACAGTGGCATGGTTTGTGCCCCGTTATCCCTTCGGTCAGCAGCCCGGGGCGGGCGTGGCGGGTCCCTGGGGTCACTCACTCGTAGGGGATGCTGCAGAACACGACGTGGTCCAGCAGGGTGATCTGCTCCGCCAGCTCCATGGCCGACAGCGTCTCGAAGCACTCGGGCTTGGGGCACTCTGCCTGCAAGGCAAGGACACAGCGGGTGCTCTCTGCGCCTCGGGGGACCCACGGCAGCTGCCTGGGAGCCTCCAGCACTGCGCTGGCATTGATTCAGGACGAGGAGAAAATAGAGTTAATGGCAACTGCAAACCACACAAACGCCAGGCTGGAAACTCATAGAGGGACAGGCACACCACCAGCTCAGGAGCAAGAATGCAGGTTCATTAAACTCTGCATATTCTGCACTTATAATTCCATATATATTAATATCTTTCCCCTTTTTCAAAATCTTGAGGTTTATATCCAAATACTAAAGTTCTGGCATGTTCGTTTTTGATGTGGGCTCCAAATTCTTACAATCTCCAAGCTGAAATGGACATTCCTGGTACAAAAGAATGGTATATCTGTCCAGAAACACTTTGCAAGTTGCAGTTGTTTACATTTTGTTGACTCAAATCCACAACTTTTTAATGTATGTACGTTTGTATTTACGTTCAAGTTTCAAGATGAACTTACCATCTGCATGATATCCTCTATTTTCAAATGGTTATCGTCTTGATCGTCCTGAGAAAGAGTCCTGAAAAATAAAATTGGAGAATATATAATAAATAATAAAATAAATAAAATTGTCCGTGGTTACGAGAAAACCTTATCATAGATTGGCAAAATGGTTTATCTCAAATCCCAAGATCACAGTTGAAGACATAAAGAAGAAAAATGTTAAATAAAAACTCGTGTCTTGCTTTAAGTAAAAGTGTGTTACAACATCAGAGACGTGTAAGGTACAATATTTCCATGGAGGTTTAAGATCTCTTAGCTAATGAATCCTGGAAATTGTCTTTTTAGTGTCCCAGGCCAAGCTCAGACCGTGGAAATGGATAGCAAACTGCAGCTTTGACTTGCAGCAAGGACACGATTTCCTTTCAGTAATGAAAGTGTTGCTGAGTGTTTCCAATTCTGCTACAGAAAACCTGTGATTATTATGGTTATCTCGGAGTAACGGGTCAGAAATTAACCAGGCAAAAGTAGGTATTGATCCAACACCGTCTACCCTGCATGTTGGCACAGAATTACAAAATCTTACCCCTCCATTTGGACAATACAGACTCAAAGCAACCTTGAAAACGCTGGATTGATGCAATATAGGAGTGAGGAGATTTAGGGAGAAGGAACTGAAGTCGGAATGTCTGGAAGGACACCCCCAGTGTGCCCAGGGGGTGTTTGGTTCAACATCCAGGGGAAGGTGAGGGCACAGCTGGGCCCTGGGTCAGGCTCTCTGCTGCTGTTTCCTCCTGTTTGCCATGCTGCAATAACTGCAGATACCAACAGGGTCTAAAAATCCTCCTTCCCCTCATTTGAGCCTCGCAAACCCACACAAAACACCTTTTTTTTTTTTTCCATAAGGGCTGGAAACACCTCGTGTCTGACGGACGAGTCATGTTCAGCTCCCCAGGAGAAGCCTAAGCTTCTTGCCCGGATAAAAACGGAGCGCAGCCTCAGTCCCTGTAAATAGCCTGGCAATCTGTCCTGCAGAGCAGATTATTCTGGGCTGTTCCTCAGGCCTGGCTGCCCAGCCAGGTGTTGTTCATCTGTGACAAGAGCCTCTGGCAATGAGCACCACGCAGCCCCTGTCCCTCTGCCCCAGGGGTTCTCGTCAGTCTGGTAAAATTCATCACCTGAGTTACTTAGATGTAACTTCATGTTGGATCAGGTTCCTGCCTTTGATACAGAAATTTGCTTAATAAGAAATAAAATATGAAACACGGGATTCTTAAAAGACTGAAAACAGTTAACTTTTCCCCGTCTTTTCCTCCTGATACTCTCTACCACGACATCTCAAGTTTTATGTAGACTTTCAATCCCTCATTCTAAACAGATGCTTCTTTTCAAGTACAGTGATCTCATGAAAAAAAAAAAAACAAACCAAAACCAATTTTCTTTTTATCTGTAAATATTCTACAACGAAATCTGCACAGGACAACAGATCTCCACACTGGATAATGATATTTTTTCGATGGCACCAATAGCAGCTCCCACTTCAGTCCAGTCAGCTTTGGGACACCCAGTGAAACTGGGAAAACTCACAGCCCTGCTTGGACAGCTCCCTCTGCACTCCCTGGACAGCTCCTGGGAGCTAGGGAGCAGCAGATCCTTGTGGAAAGAGTCAGGAGACAAAGCCAAGGCACAGAGGGGCTCTCCTGGGCAGCGTCACCCTCAGGGAGGACTGAGGTGACCCCTCCAGCGTCTTTAAAAATAAAGAAAATATAAAACATCTTTCTAATTCTCAGAATCACCAGTTAAGATTCTCTTGCTCTCTCTCTCTCTCACTATTCTTGATAGCCTGACCAGCCCAAATATTAAAATACTTTTCTGCTTGAAAATATTAACATGTGTCTCCTCCTTCCTTTGCGGCACATAAAGCATTTAAAAATATCTGAAAGCTAAGTGCAAGTTAGAGAGCCTGAAATGTGTTGTTTGGTGAGATCGCACAAGGCAGAAAAATTGTTCATCCATCACATTTTGACATCGGCATATCCCTGGATTTCATTTATGTTTAGTCTGAAGAAGAAGGACGAGCTGTTTCTTGAAGGATTTCTCTTGAAGCTGTTTCTCCAGATAGGATTATCTATCACAGTTATTCGCTGCTGTTCAGTCTGAATTCATACCTTCCTGCTTCACTATCAATTAGATTTTATCTAGATTTTGGGGGTTAGTACGTAATGCTGATAAAATCTCAAACAAAGCGAACATTGATGGGTTTGCCTGGCTTTCAGAACAGATACTGAATTAAAGAAAGCTTTTTTAGCCCGAGGAGGAACCCTGTCAGTCCACACAACAGAAGCCCCATCACGCAGGAAATACCAGCTGCTTTGTTTGATGACTCAAGGCGTGAGGCAGCTCAGCATCTCCCATCCACGACGTTTTCCTTGTCACTCACGTTCTGAGCAGAGCCTTTCCCAGAGCATCTCTGGAGCACAGCCCAGCCCCTCCTGCTCCTCTGATCCCCGCTAACAAGGAATGACTTCCCAAGGAATGTCTCTGCACGTACCTGTGCATGCAAAGGCCGGGGCACTTTGTAAAAAGATGTGTTTTTACCAAATACCCTTCAAGGAGACAAAACAAATACCAATGTTGAGCCTCGGAAAGCACGAAGTCTCTTTCATGAATGTGTAAAACTGAATTTTTGACAAGAAGTGCTTGTCCTAAGCCCGTTCTGCGTTTGTCAACCTTTCAGACTCAAGAGTGCACTACGAAAACTGCGATGTGGGCCTACGGTGACAGCTGACAGGCAGCCCAGAATTCTGATAGAATACATGTTTTAGATAAAATGCCTGCAGCAAGCACCTCTGCAGAACAACAAAAAAGCCTGTTTTACAGCACTCACTTAGCAAGTGGGTGAGTGACTGTTTTTACGGAGAGCACATCAACTGGATTACTCCTTCCTCCCATTTTCAACCTGTCCCAGGGAAACCCTTTTGAATGAAAGTTTCATCAAAATTCCCAGTTGCGACAGATCTGTGCTTTCTTATGAAAAGCACGCTGTCAGAAGCCTTCAAACAAATTGGTTTCTAACAACAGCAAAGAAAGCCCTTCAGCTCCAGGTAATTTGTATTTCCCCTCAAAGCGGAACTAGATGGAAGGTCTCGGTTCAGAAGAAAACCAGAAAGATGACATCTCTCCAAGGAGCAGGGCAGAGGCTGAGCAGCTTTTCTCCGAACAGGAACCCAGAGAGGAACACAAAGCCTGGGAGCACCTCTGGGTGCCTTTGTTGGAAACTGTATCTTTTAAAAATTTCTATTTCTGTTTCTTTAGTAAGAATTGTCTAGGTCTTGCTTTGGGAAGGAATTTCCTCCGTTTTGTTTTAGAAAGACAGGTTTAACATCTCGTCAGGCTGGGATGATGCACGGGAGATATGCAAAGAACATCAAGGATTATCAGAGGCTGATAATGAACCATCAACCCAAGACAATGCCCTGAGCAGAGAGAAACCACCTATTCCAGGAAAGGACTGATGAGAACTATCACAAAATGGAAATTTAATCAACACCGAAGATGAAGAAACTCAGACCCAATGAGAACCTGGATACTGGGGTTTACCTGATTTTGTACCAATAAGCTTTGAAATAATGTGTTCCTATGGGTCTTGAGTGTATAAAATCTAAAAGAAACTTCGGGAGAGACGTGTGTGTTGGGAATATTCTTCCTGGGCACATCCTGGCCAGAATAAAGTAATGCCTGATTCTTTATCACTTCAAACATAGTGTTAGAGGGTTTTTATTTTCTTCCCGGGTTTCGGTGACACCTTTAGAATATCCCGGGGGGTTCACAACAAGTGTTCTGTCACTGTGCATGGAGAAGGAGCCAGATTCAGAGAATTACGGTGGAGAGGATCTCCTGCAGGCAGGGAGTGACCGTAGCAGGGGTGCTGCATTCCCTGCCTGCTCTTTGTTTTGTGCTTTGGTGCTCCAGTGCCACCACGGGGGTCTTTAGCAGTGCAAACCCTTCACAACGGCCCTTAGAACCTATCGATAGCTGCAGGAACTCAGGAAATCATTTTTTCACTTGCAGGCCCTCTCTGAGCACTGAGAACAGTGACAGTAACCTGGCGTTGGCAGAGAATCCCCACCGCGATGCAGAAGAGGGGACGATGCTGTGGGAGGGACCCTGCAGGACCATCCTCAGGTTGGCTCGGTGGAACCTCAGCCAAAGCTCAGCAGTTCTGGGTCAACAGGAACTTGGTTCCCTCCCAGAGCAAACAGAGACCTCTGGAGAGCAGAAACTGCAAGAATCCCCCAGCCTGGGGCAGAGCAGGCTCCGTGCCTGGCCAGACCCGCTGACCCAGCCAGGGACAAACCCCATCCTGTCGATGTCGCACTGTATGGACACAAACACACGTACCCGAACCAGGCTGAGGAGCCAAAAAGGAGAGCTAAAAGAGAGAGCCAAATGAGAGCGCCAAAGGAGTGTCCAAAAAAGGAGAGGGCAGAACCCTCTGACCTTTATTTATATGTTTTTAGAAATCACCGTGGATTGGAGGTAGAAATTACCACCTCTCAATCACACTGGTCAAAGGAAAAATCCATCCCATGTCTCCACCTAGGAGAATGGAATGAAAACAACAAGGACAGTTAGCAAAAACATGGCCATGTTTACAACAGCATGCGTGAGAAAGTATTACAGCAAAGAGAAACATTGAAAAACTGCAAAACTCAGGACAACATCGTCCCACCACATCTCTTCCTGCACCACACGCAGGACCTCTGCTTCCAGTGGGAATGCACAAAAATCTGTGTTCCTCTGGCACGGGAAACCTGTTTGCCCCCTGGGTTTGTGCACCTCTCCTGACTCTGTTCATTTCTCATCCTTCGTGAAATCCGTTCCAGATAGGTACAAGGATGTTCTCAACCCGCCAGAAAAGCTAAACCCCCTGACAAAAGCTACTCCTCCGTTCTATATTCCGATTATTGCACCGTAAAGCTGTCAAGGAACAGCTCTGAATCCCCCACCAGGCTGAGGAGCTGGAGGAGCAGCGGAACCCCTGGGTGCTCCAGGACCTGAGCTGGTGGCAGGACTGCGTGCTCGCAGGGCCCTGCTTAGACCAGCGAGTCCATCGGGGTTGTTGTTTAAACCTTATAAATATTTCTATTTTAATAATTTTTATAATAAATATTTTAATAACGTGCAATAGAACTTGGGGACTGTGGGAGAGTGAAGGAACGGGCACGCTCCCGTGTCAGTATCACGGATAAAGTTACGCACAAACACTGCAGATTATTCCCTGTATTTCCCTGTACTCAGTGCATTCTGCAGCCTTGCTGAGAGCAGCAATTATACAGCGCTTTGTTAAACTCTGGAAATCACTTTTAATTACCAGACATTCCCCTGAGGTGATCTGAAACCTCCCCCTTCCTGGGAGAGAAATCATATTGAAGTTTAATCCATGCTGAAATAGGATGGAAATATTTCACTTCAAGTTGTCCAGCATCCACGTATGTTTAGCGGCACTGCCAGACTTGAAAAGCAATAAAGGAGTTTTTAGCCAAGGCTAAAAGGAAAAACTTTTTTTTTTCTTCTTTTTTTTTTTTTTCTCTGCGAAAGAAATAGAGCATGAAATTTCAGAGAGTGGTCAAAAATTCATTCTGGATCTCTGAAAAATTCAGAAAAATGGAAATATCTGAAGCACTGTGCTCACTAGTGTGTCAGGCAGCGTGCTCAGGCACTCAGCAATCGGATCTAGGAGGGAAGAGAGGACAAAAAACAACAACCATTTCCTAGAACAGCACCAAAAGGATGCAAATGGAGACAATTCATAGTTTGCGCATAAATACAAAGGTCCATTTTTTGTGCAGCTGCTAGTGAAAATTGGCTAATTTGAAACTGGGCACAGGAAATTGTTGACCAAGTTGCATGGCAAAGGCCTAAAAATCCATCCCATTACTCTGCCAGTCCAGGCTTCTTTTCAAACATTTTCCTAAGAAGCCGAAATTTTAAGGTAATTTTTCCTGCTGTGAGTAGAACTTTTGCTGTCACACAGATTATAAAAACCTGTATCATCCTGATCCTTCTTGCTCTTTTGGCTTGGTGTTCCTTCCAAGGAAACGCATAAAACAAACTTAGTATTTTTCACTTGGAATAGCAGCACACACAGTCTTATTAAAATGAGAATTACTTTTGTTTATGTGAAAAGAAAGGTGCTTTTAATAAGAATTTATCTGTGTTTCTTGTCTTTTGTTTGATTTTGTCCTCTCAGCTGGGAAACCTCTCAAATGATCTTAGAAAATTCAGGCAAACTCTGTTTATTGCACCCTCATTGGCTCCCCTGCAGAATACTTACAGGAAGGTTAAGAAAGCACACTGTATATTTATCTGTGTTTTATTTTAATCACTGCTCAGTCTTTAAATGTTTCAACCAATTTATTTACTTAATCGCTGCTTGGTCTTTAAATGTTTACTGCTCCTCAGAAACGTGGAGAACAATTTGCAGGAAAATCAGTGGCTGTAAAATATTCACGTTTTGTAGGCAGAGCGGTTTTCGCTCATACCTGAGGGCTGAACTCACGGCTGACAGCTGTTCTGCAGCAAAGTTTTCCAGTACAGGTATTTTCATGAATGAAACTTAAAACAGGCTGTGTTTTATGGCTCATAAAACACTTAGTAATCCTTCAGAATTAAATACTCTGGAGAAAAACCCAACCCTGTGAATTCTACGATGACAGTCCCCCAAATATCTCGCTCTGTGCTACAGTTCACACGTGAAATAATCAGAATTGCATTCACCTCAGTATGTTTGCCGTAGCTTTTCTCTCTTGTGGCAGAAGGTCTGGGTCTCTCAAAACTTCCTCCAGCAAATTTAACACATTCATTTTCAGCTCGTTGTTCAGCTCAAAATCCTAAGAAGGAAAAAAGGTTTTACTACCTTTACTCTTAACAGCATTGATCAAACAACTGAAAGGAAACTTTAATGCGCTTGATTTGTTTCCCCAATTAGGCGTGAATTCTTTTTATTTTTTTAAACTGCTGCGTTTGAAAATATTTAGAGAAATATTGGAATATGTGGTTGCGAACTGGCCACAAAAGCAGGATTTCCCAAAGGCTGCAGTTTTCCTCCTTTCTGATCTCTGTCTTCTTGGGGAGATGGGCTGATCAGCTCCTTTTCTGAACTATCACCTGAACAACACCACCACGACATCCTCGCCTCTCTTCTCCCCTGTGTTTGACTGCAGTTCTGGCCCCACTGCCCAGCCAGGTAGGACCTTGGCAGGACACTGGGCTCCTCTCACTGCTCTCTGGAGTTTCTCTTCTCATCTCCCTCCCACTCTCTATTTCTGATCTCAGGAAAGGTCTGCCTCTTGTGGAGTACTCAAATTAATAACTTCACTAAACTTGCTGGCCCTGCACCGAAGGGCTTCAGCATTTTATTTACCTGATACCCGACACAGGGCTGCGATTCAGGGATATGCAACAGCCGTTTATGCTGATCTGCAAACTGGGAGAAATCAAGAGAATAGAGTATTCACATCCTACAACCACAGAACGCACAAGCTTTGAGGTGTGAAGTTACGGGCACAACTTGGGGTAGAGTCCAGAAGGTGTTGTGTTCAGCCCAAAGCCAGAATTTGACAGGAAAGCTGATCCCAAACCCCTGAGCTGCCTGGTGCATCTCAGCTCTTCCCCGATAACCCACTTGCAAGCAGGACCCTGTGCGAGCAGAGCTCCCTCCCGTTGCCATGGGAACGGGAGGCACGAAGTTGCTGAAGATGGGCGATATTTGGCACCTCGTTGTGTTTCCTTCACACAGAACCCCCCAACCCTCTCCTGTGGCGAGGGACTCTGGAGATGTGTGCCTGGGGGAGCAGCAGAGCAGCCCCAGGGAGTCTGCTGGAGCACCGGGGCACTGCCGCAGTCACAAAAAACCAGAGGAAGCTCCTTTGGAAAAGGGATGGACAGCTCAGAGCAGGAGGGGAACAGCCATCCCCAGAGCCCTTCTGAGAGGGGTCACTGCTCCAATGCACTCAGGAATCACCTGCCCTGGGCACTCCCCTTCCCTCTTCACTCTTCCAGAGCCTCCTCACCTGGGCCTCAGCTAATTAACCGTCTGGAATGGTTAAATGGGAATCACTGGCAAGAAGAGAAGAGAGTGCAGCAGAAGCAGCAAAAAGAAGGAAAAAAAACCCTAGCTCTGCTAAGGTGCCTTTTTAAACTAAAATAACCCAGTAGATTTAGTGTTGGTGGATTATACAGAGATTATATTTTCACAATTTGTCATGAGCTCAGTGTTTTATTGTTTTGGAGATGTTTATCTCTGTTTTGAGGGTGTTGAAGAATAAGGAAGCTGCAGCATGGAGCTTTGGATGGGAGTACCCAACATTCAGCTCGAAGCCAAGCAAGAATTATCTCCGGGCGCTGCACTGTGTTTGTTTTCTAAAACACATTTTGTATAGCCACGCTCTGAAATGCCTCCCTTAGGAGCTGCTTTAGCCTGTTCGCAAGGAAAGACAAGAGAATATTTTCATGTATTTAGGGTATGGAAATGCGTCTAATTAGTGGAAACACGAGGAAAGCATCTAAACTACCTGACAGCACTGTTCTCTCCAGTGATTTCGGAAAGAAAGTAATGTGAAACATAAAACTACCAGAATTTAGTTAAAGGAGAAACCTCGAGCCTGCAGAAGCCTAAGCCAGCAGTGTAACCAACACCAACACGTACATGTACTTAACTTTTGTGGAGAAAGGTTAACGTAAGAATGTTGCAAACACCAAAATACTTAGCAAACAATTCTAAGTATAATTTAAAAATAACCGAATAACTCTAAATACATGCAGATTATATCTATGTGTATTTTGGGTGTCATATATGAATATTTATCTGTTTATACTGCAGGACACTTAGATCCACAGGTAAATATTTATGGTTTTAGATATATGTGCGTCACAGCTCTCTACATGATTTAAACCGCTTTTTGGACTTCTGGTTGAAATTCACATGTCACAGAAGGAACAGAGCTGGTCAGACAAGAGTCATTCCATTTTCCAGCAGGCACATTTCGATCTGGCAGTGGTTTAGTTCTCCGTGAGAGGTCACATACCTCTAATATATTTTAGAGTCTACAGTAGCCGAAAGAATTGTGGGTATTACTCAGAATGGGAATCACTGGCCAGAAGAGAAGAAAGTGCAGCAGAAGCAGCAGAAAGAAGGGAAAAAAAACTCCCCTAGCTCTGCTAAAATGCCTTTTTAAACTAAAATAATCCAGTAGATTTAGTGTCGGTGGATTATACAGAGATTATATTTTCACAATTTGACGTGAGCTCAGTGAAACCCCAGAGGCTTTTCCTCTCCCCTTTCCTCAAATCTTCCTCAGTGAGAGGAAACATTCTGCCTCTAACCAACGTGGGGAACACTGAGCAATCCAGACAAGTAAAATCGAGCTAAACCATGGGAACCTGATTTATGTTTCAGTAGGCCAGTGAGAGGACAGCAAAAAAAAGGACAGCAGGGAGGGAAGAAAGAGGCAGGAGGGGAGAGAGATCTACTGAAAGGCTGTTTGCAAGGAACTTGGAATATTTTTAATTGGAATATGGATGGGGATTGCCTTACAATTTTCATGTATCTGTTCTCATGCCAAAAAGAAAACCGGTAATTATTTCAACGGCATCAGATGAGTGAGAGTTAGTGTTGTGCACAGCAGATCAAACACTTAATCAGAGCTAAGCGAAGTTACTCCACTCCTGCAGTCCTTTGCTGCACTATTTAATTTTGAAGCATAAAAACACGCTTCACCTACCACACATAATTGTGTTGAGCGAAATCTGTATAAACTCACCTGCAACAAAACATTGACACAGGTGGAGGGCAGAGATAAAGGAAATTACAACTGGCTTTCAGGAAAACTCATCCCTGGCCCGCTCTGGGTCACTCTTGGACAGCAAAGCTGTGTCCCTGCTGATGCCTTAAGATTCAG
>VYZT01013977.1:1993-22939 GCA_013400735.1 Pomatostomus ruficeps
CTGCATAGGTCCCTAATACACTGCATTTGAGACAGCATCACTGGGCTTTTGTGCAGAAGCTGAGGTGTGGCAGTGACCCAGTCAGCTGTCNCATTAATATCAACCGCTCTGCTCATCTGCTGCGGAGTTGATAGCTAGGTAAAAAAATAAACAGAAAACTGCACCTCTGCAGCAGTTTATCTGACCAAGCACTCTTCCATCACCCCGCAAGGCTTCCGGGCAGCCCTACGGTCAAAGTGATACTGAGGAGAGCTGTTATCAAGGTATGCCACATCCACGCATTCTGCAGGTACCTGGAATAGGCCTGGTACACAGGCACAGCTGGGATGGGGCAGGTGATCTCTGATGGAGCTTGTTGCTCCACAAAACTTCCCTCACAGCTCACAGCCCCTGGAAAATTGTTTCTCAAGGCAGAGGAGCTCTCACAGGCAATCCAGAGACTCATGCTGCCTTTCCACAGCTCTGGAATGAGCACCTTAATTCCACCAGAAACCTCTTGAACAGAGTTCCTCACTCAATACACATACAGGAAAGGAGAATGCACACTTATTGGCATGAGCATCTGGACCTGCCGAGGCAGAGAGGGCATATTCATGCATGTTGCCTCACAGGGTCCTCTGGGGTTGCAGGCATGTTTCACAGAAATACAGAATCGTACAACAACCTGGGTTGGAAGGGGCCTTAAAGTTCATCTAGTTCTAACCCTCCAGCCATGGGCTGGGACACCTTTCACTAGACCAGGCTGCTCAGAGCTCCATCCAACCTGGCCTTAAACACTTCCAGGAATAGGGCATCCACATATAGATATGTATAGTATTGTAGCACACTTTTCCCTGGACTTTTCTCCCAGACTGTGGATCCTGGAACTAAGGGTGTTGAGGTCATCATGATCAGTGGGCTTGGTGGAGTGCTCTGCTCTCCCCTGAAGATCTGTTCATCATGTCCGTAGTAGGGACACACACACCATGCCACATCTGAAGAATGATTCTGCCACCTCATCAAGAACATGGTCTTCTAACTGAAATTAATGCAGCACTGCTTGCCAGCCCTCTCACTCTGCAGCAGGCTTGAGTTTATTTATGACAGGGTGCTAAAGAAGCCTTTGGGCCTTTCAGAGTGCATGCTGTCAAGGTCCAGGTTGCCCCTTGCTCAGTATTCTGGAACACCAATGCCGTAGCTCTTACTATTGCAAAATACAGCAGTAGGAAAGAGAAATAATTTTAAATAATTTATCTTCCTGCATCATGATTAGAGGAAAATCAACAATAAATTCTAAAAAAATTGCAATGTAAGGCTGCATGTTTACTTTTTTGAACAGCAAAGTCACTCTAATTGGACTAGTCTCCTCTCCATGCCACTAGGTTTCATCCCCTGAAGGAAAGGACTAAGCTCCAAATGTCATCTGAGTCCTGGGTTCAGTTTCCTTGAGTGACAGAGAGGAAAAAAGACATAAGTCTCCTTACAAGTTCTGGTTCCAACCATGTAGCCCTCAACTGCATCCAACTCAGATCCAGTAAGTATTTTTCATCACAAGACATGCAAAACACAACATCCTCTCCTAATTCCAAAATAAAGGTAGCCTAATCAATAACACAGGTACACTCCACCATCTGCCATTTCTAGTTCGTTGTTTCAGAGTTCCTTATGCTGCTGACCATCACCCTTGATACAAATGTAGACAAACGTGAAGGATGGTGAAGTAAGTTTTCCTTAAAAATTACTGTTATAGGTGGGGAAAGTATAAACACTGAGGATACACAATTTAAACATCTGTGGCATGAAGAATAGGTATGAAGACAGGCATAACCAGGATCATCTGCATCATCAGCTGGAGGAGTGCTCCCATTTCCAAGAGGGGTTTTTTAGGCTGGATCATACCTCATACAAAATGGTAGTATTAGCATGAAGGAGAGGTCCGTAGCAAATGTAGGAATGACCAACAACCCAGCCTAAATCAGAAGCTGCCCACCACACCTAAAAGCAAATATAAACAAAATTATAGTTAGGAGTCATAAGAGGCATTCAAAAATGCTTACATGACATTTAAATAGAATTACCTCACCAGATTTGAGGCCATATACAGCTGACATGGTCCAGTTTAGCATAACTGCATAGCCACCTGTTGGTCTCACAACACCCTAAATGAGAAAATTTGAGTATTTAAGATTAAGATTTGAAGGATACAATTACATTGATGTCTTCAATTAAATGCTAAGGTTTTATCAGCAATAGAATTAAAGTTGTCTAACTCCAATACTCCTCACTTAAGGAAAGGATCTATTCCAACAACATACTAACACTTCCACTAAAGAAGTAATTTTGGAAAACAAACATACAACAAAACAAACATTTAGAAGATAACTAACAAAGCTAAAATTCTCTCATAAAAGTTGGATATACAAATATTTAGTCAATATATGCTGACAAGAAAAAAAAGAGATTAAGTATTTACCTCACTTAAACTGTACCATTCAAATGCTAGGCATACTTTAAATTCATTGCCTACTCTCTCTGTATCATCTCTGGAAAAGAGGAGTGCCTGCAAAGTAGACAATCCCTAAAACAGCTGGGGTGAATTACTCCTTGAAATGTACCTTTCTGCCCAGACTCTTTTTAAAAATATCAGAAAATTGGCTTAAACCAATTTATATTTTCGAAATTTTACTACCTAGCCTGAAGTGCACATATGAATGCCAAATGAACACCATCCCAGTCTTCAGCTAAAAGAGGGATCTGAAAATTAGAATGAGAGATTATCAATAGCATCATGCACCTTGGTAAACCAAAAACCAGCTCTGGAACATCATTAACAGGAAAATTTTGGAAATATATTGCAATATTAGTATGGTCAATATACATTTCATCAACTTCTAGTACATTATTCCTAGAAGAAAGAATTAAGTAAACTAAGTGAACTAAGTCCTGTTGTAACGCTTTTTGGGGACCGCAAAACTGCCTGGGGTTCTGCGGTGCAATTTTTTATCCAGTGCCTTGGGTCAGATAAGCGTTTCACAACGGAGGAGCACTATCTCTTTGCTTATCTATTTGCCTAGGTATTGCCTTCACAGTGTGAGGCAGAGCAGCCGATGTTAATAAAGCAGGTAGAAGCAAAAAAGAGAGAACGGACTCCTGATAGCAGAACCCAGGTTTTATTGTCTCTTCAGGATGCGGGCTATCGGAAAGACCTCGAGGGGGTGGTTACACAGAGTTTTAAGGGGAAGGGAAAGGGGTGGTCAGAGGGGATGGGTCCAGGGTTCTTATCAAATCACAGATTGACATGGGATGACAGTTTTCCAATGAGTTCTGGGCAAAGGCAGAACATATTTGCATTAACCTATGAACTTTACAGAACAGCAGAAGTTTCTAGTAACTCTTGGATAGTAAAACAATGTGATGAATATTAAAATAACAGAGGTGGAACAGAATCTGTGGTTGACAGGGTTAAAACGCTGCGGCTAGGGGATTTCCCCTAGCTCACTGCTACACTGTTGTCCTGAACTAAAATTCAGATTAAATTCACTGGACCAAACAAATATGCATTGTGCAGACACTACAGTGCAGCTGTCTGTGCTAGGCATGGTACGTTCTCTAGATGTAACTAATTGAATGAAATAGGCACTTTCAGGCCTCATCCAAGAAATGAAGGGCCACAGAGATACATTAACTCATTAAAATGGAGATTGCTAAGGCAGAGAATGGTTTACAAACACTTCACCCATTTCACGCAGCAGATTGCCTTTGTTCAACTCAGCTTCTAAGTTAGTCCCCTGCTCTGAGAGCGAGAAAAGTTTTTTATGAAGGTCATAACCAAGTACTTTTACTTGCACAACCATTAAATTAAGTTTCTTAAATGAATAAAAAAGTTATTTTTTATTTACTGAGAGTTACTTATTGTAGCTTACTGCTAGTTAAAAATCTCCCTCTTGTAAGGGTGACTGATTCAAAGTATCTGTATTTTTCTCTGCAGAGGCAACACAGTGAAGTAAACTTCTGAAAACTATTACCTCTGAGATACTCTATTGATACTCACTCAAGGAAAATACCTGTTGTAACAAAGGATCTTATCTTGGGCTTTTTGACAATATAACTGTATAATTCAGGATATCTATGTTGCTTTCAAGGGCCCACATTGAAGGCAAAAGCAGAAGACATTTTTCTCAGCAAAACTGATGTTTATTTTCCCTTACATCCTAAGAGATTCTGACCTTTATAGGCAACACCATTAAATAATTTTTTAGTAGTAGAACTGTTCTCTCCAGGGTGTGTGATACTGTCTGAATCAGTGCTGGTAAGACTATCACCAGAAAATTATATTCAGCTCATCTTTCACATTGTAAAAGAGCATTTTAAGTACCAAGCAAACACTCAGAGAGTTCACTTTTAAAACACAGTCCTTTAAAAATAGATCATTAAAACTAATTTACATTCAAAAGCAAACATTTTCAAAGAATACCCTTCGTTAATTTTCACTTAATCGAAACTTCTATTTTCAGGGTATTATGTACCCAGAATTGTGCAGCAACACACGCCTTCAGAACATGCTTTATTCCATGTAATCTGTAATGTCATTCACCATGTCTTATTTACAAGAAAATTAGCTAATATGTAAATAATGAACAAGATTAGTCAGCAATAAATGCTATCACACAAGTAATATATTAACTAATCTTGTCATTAAGTGACTATACCATGCTTATCTAAGAAAGTTAAAACACAGAAGATAGTACTGAATAAAAGACATTCTGCTATCCTCAAAAATTTATTTTGTACAAACATTTGAAGCAAATGCATCTTATCTTTATGTTACTACTATTTAAATGAACAAACATGATTTATTCATAGACACTGCCTTTAAAATAGTGAAATGTGAATAAATGAGATTATACACGTAGACTACTGATAGTACTTTACCTTGGGCAAACCTGTTGTTCCAGATGTATACAGAATATAAAGTGGATGGTCTGAGGGAACGGAGACACATTTAGAATACTGAGCTTTTGCAAGCTCTTCTTCCCAGTCAAGATCACGACCTTTGGTAAGAGGAACATGGCCCTGCCCATTGAAAAATAAGAAAATTCTCAAAAGAAAACTAGATGGAATAAATGGAATTCAGGCAAAAAACATCTACTATTTAAATTTTTTATATAGTACTATTCAATCTTCTGTACAGTAATCTCTCTACTGCATTAGTTCTATTCAGTATTTAAATCTTATTAATATAATGCTCACCCTTAAAATTTAAAAATGAACTACAATAGATACAGTAAAATTTTACTTGAAAAAAAGTAAGGCACATGCACTACACAAACATCTGAAAGTTAACATAAAGGCATTACAACTGCACACCCACCAAATTAGGTCGCTGGTAAACGAGAACTTTGTCAGGTTTGCTCTGTACTCTTGCCAGTGCTCCTTCTAGGAGAGACATGTATTCCACTTTCCTTTTCGGCTCTACTCCAAAACTTGCTGTTAAAATAAGTTTGGGCTAAAAATAGAAGTTAGATAGTTAATATGTACGTTTGCAATGTATTTTAGATATGTAACCTAATAATGTTTTCCATTAAATTCAATGTATAAAATTTATCTTTACATAATTAGAAACAGAGGTTTAGATAAGCTTTCTAGAGTAAATGAAGCTTGTGGGATCTCGCTGTCCATGCATCTGCTTTTTGTTTGGAAGAAAATTAACAACTTCTGACACTTAACTATTTTCATACAAATTTGAGTATGAAATCAACAGTATTAACTTCTTATTAGTTGCACAACTATTAAGGAACACAGAGAGAAAAAGCCCTGTCCATTCCCCTGTCAACAGTTACCTGTACTGTTTTGCCTTCTTCCTAATGTTTCCAATTTCATATTACAATACTAGTTGTAGAACTTTGCTGGCTTTTTCACAGCCTGCAGTAAAAGTCACAGGAGGGCAAAAACGAGAAAGAGGGAAAAGAAGGCAAACAAGAGAGGGCAAGAAACTAGAAATACAGGAAGAGAATAAGCTAAAGTCATAAGGCACGTGAGGGAAGTAAGGCTAGAGTCTTTCAAGAGATGGTTGAAGGATAGCGGGTGCAAAACTACTAAAATTCAGATTTGTATAGGTCTGGGGCTTTTTAGACTAATTTTTTATTTCCAAATGTGGGTTTCACATCTTTGTCATTAAATTAATCACAGGTTTTATGTAAGACATCCTAAGTAAAGAAATCTGCATACAAGCTATTTTGACTTAGGTTCGAAAATCAGTATTTTTATTTTTTAGTTTTCAGGGGAGAAAAGGCAGCACCGAAGAAACTATGTGTCAGAACATATTTTACTTGGAAAAGAATGAGTCGTCGATCTCTTCTGTTTTAAGTTTTAGAAGTTTATTTATTATATGCCACTCAGTTTGATCAAGCCCGTTTACTAATTGTATGCATTAGCATAGATCTCATTAAGTAGGCATAAACCACAATGCCACAGTTACAGCTGCATTAAAATCAGCAGAGAAGGCACAGATTGTTTTCTTCTGCAATAATAAAATGTTTCCTGTCCAAATGAGTCATTCGGGAGAGATCCCTAATTGGTGTGTATTCAAACTAAAGATTTCAGATGAGCTTTAAAAATTCAGCATTCATCAATTATCTCTTTCAGAATGCACTTATTTAATAAAGATGAAACAAGACAGTGCAGTTAAACTGAAAATTCATCAGGGGACCACCCTACAGTTAGACTGTAATAAATACAAGATACACAGTTCTATTCAAGTGTTAAGGTGAAAGACTCTTGTGTAAGAGACGGTCCAAAGACCCTTCATCTGTCTCACGATCATCTATGGTGACTGAGACTAAAAACCGCCCCAAAAAGGGGGCAAGAGACTTTTGCACAGAAGTCCTGGCCAAACCGAGGTGGGATGCCTGCCAAGCTCTGCAGGTGTGTTCGCTGGGAGATGCCGAAAGAACAGGTTGCTTTGCCCTGGCTGCCCAAGCGAGAAGGAACATGGAGGCCTGTGCAGGCCCAAGCGTGAAAAGCCAGGCGCCGGACAGTCTCCACAAACAATGAGCCCTATTTCCCCACCTTTTGGCCAACTGCCCCTCGCTTTCGAAAAGACTATAAAGGTACTCTCGGAGAAGACCCCTACAAAGATCTTCCCCACGGACGACGACAGATCCACTGATAAAAGACCACAAGGAACCTGCCAGCTATTGGTAGCTATAAATCCCCCATCTCCTCTTTTTCTCTCTATCCTTTGTTTCTTATATCTCTCCCTCTCTCTCTCTCTATCGCATAATCGGGTTGTTGGCACGCAATAAAGTGCATTGTTGTGACTGAAGCAAAAATCCCCCGTTTTGTGTTTCTTTTGCACTCTGAGATTCGGGTAACGAACCATCATGAGTCCTGCTCTCTGTTAGCGGATTGTGACATCTTGTTATTGCTAGTTTTACAGTAATTTGTAAATGATGCTACCTGTGCTCATCAGCTGCTTTGCATGCAGTAAGGACATGTAAAAATAGCCAATATTACATTAGCTACAGTGATGTACTACCCTAGTGAAAAAGCATCACAGATCACTCTCTGCAAATCAAAGGCCCATTTACTGGTTTAATATGCTCTTTTCCACTGTTCCACCTCGCTGCCTAACGACATTTCTTCCCCTGCACCTTTGCTCTCATATTGCTTTCACACACCCATTTCCCACCTCTCCTGTGGCTCTACACAGTGCTGCATGTTAAGATTAGATAGAAATATAACTAGTTTGAAGGAAAACCAGGGAGAGTTCAAGGGTCTGCTGGAGAAGAAATGACAGAGATAGTGAACTACAGAAAACAACATTATGAAGCAGAAATGAGATAAAGCAAGGCCCAATAGTACAAGATGTTGGTACAACACCAACACTTTTATTCTGTTGGAAAGACTCCTCCTACAAATTCTTCTATAGTCTCTAATACTCCTCATGTGACACAGCTGACACTACTAAAGGAGGTGATGCCATCCAGAGGGACATGGACAAGCTCAAGGAGTGGGCTCATTACAACCTAATGAGGTTCAACACGGCCAAGCACAAGGTCCTGCACCTGTGCCAGGCCAAGCCCCCCAAAAATCAACACACTCTGAGTAATGAAGGGATTGAGAGCAGCCCTGCAGAGAAGGACTTGGGGATACTGGTGGATGAAAAGCTGGACATGAGCAATGCCTGCTGCAATAGGACAAAGAGGTAATGGTTTTAAACTAAAAGAGGATAGATTTAAACCAGATACAAGGAAGAAATTTTTTACAATGAGGATCATGAAATACTGGCACAGGGTCCCCAGCGAGGTGATACATGCTCCATCCCTGGGAACATTCAAGGTCAGGTTTGACAAGGCTCTGAGCAGCCTGATCTGACGATGCCCTGCTCATTGCAGAGAAGTTGGACTAGATGACTTTTAAAGGTCCCTTCCAACTGTTCTATGATTCTATAAACCTACCTATGGTTTTGATATTACAAATTATATATTCCCAGACACAGGTGAAAGTAAAGATGACAAAAAAATCCTGTTCTCGTGCTCTGTATCACTCCATCACAATTCACTGCAGCGTGCCTGTAACTGCCAACACCTCACACAAGTAGAAATTACCAGCTGCAGGACTTTGCAGCATTCCCAGACCTATTTAAAATTCAAGATAAATTAAGGTAAGCTGGCCAAGTGTATGTACCTTTTAATAGTCACTAGAAAGTGCTTATTTCTTTCAGTAAGACTTTCCAACAGAATGTGAGGTTTGATCTTTCTTCCACAATACCATCTTACAGCCAGCTTTTCACCACACATCTTTAACACTTTCTAATTAATTTTATCAACATCAGGTCCTGTACTGCAGCATCTAAACCAATTCACATTAAAGCCTAATAAAAAGATTAGGTTATTGTGCAACTGCTTTATTTACCCAGTATTTTTACCATCACAGGTATTTACAGGTAACCTCAGGAGTGTGCAATTAATCATGAGAACTTTACCATGTCAAAAATTGGGGCATATATTGAAATTTAGATTGAGGATGTGCCTCTCCTCTTTACTCACATTTTCATTACACATCAGACAGACCAGAAATCATCCATAACACTTAGATCTGCCTTTTAAAGAAACCAAAAGGCAATGTAAATTAGGATTTAATCCATGGCCTGCAGCTAATAATTCTATAGCTAACCCTTCAAAAGAGTTGCTATGTGACCTTGGGTAGAAAACTTAAACCGCTTTTTTCATTTTAATGCATGAAGCAAGGATTATGATTATTGTGCTCTCTCCCTTTCTTCCCTGAGGAAAAACCATTGCGATTAATTAGTTAATAATTGCAAAATAGTCTAAAAGTAAACATGCTAGATGATTTGTATTGTAGCAACCTCCATTTTCAAAGCTCATAATTTTTTCTTCTACATTATTTTTCTCTAATTATCGCTTTTAAAAAAATGGGGAAGTGGGAAGAAAAACAGGGAAAACTAGAGAGCTGTTTTTAGCCTTTTTCCGCCATTCCAACAAACCATTTTGGCCATTTTATTAACATCTTTGTTAAAGCATCAAGGAGAGGAGGAGGAATGCATTCAACTTTCTGTTTACAGATATTTATAAAGCTGAAGCTTCAGTCGCCTGAAAAGCATCTCTGTACACGGAAATCTAAGTGAAAGTTCCACAGATCCTGGAGACTTGAACTCTACACAAAATCCTGTTTTGGTTTATATGTCTAAGCAAGATGATTCGGTGATAAGACAGCTACCACAGAGAGTCTGAATGATTCAGATGACTGATCAAGGTGACAATGACTTTACATTGTTCACTAGTAGAAAACAAGAATAGGCCATTCCATTCTTAGCTGGTTTGAAACTAATGCATACACAAGCTACTAATATGCCTATATAAAGTACTCAGATTAGTCAAATAGTATTTTCATTTTCAGTAACATAGACTTCGTAATGCTTGTTTGGCACAAGTTGAAACAAGTTCAACTTGTGCCAAACACAGAAGCGTTTAAAGCGTTCACCTCTATTAATTATGTAATCTGCACAGTCACTTATTTATGGCAACTGTTTCCATAGCTGTCCTCATTCGTGTAGAAATTAAATGAAGTAGAATTATAGCTTGTCCTAGTTGCAGCCAGGACAGGGTAATTTTTTTAACAGGCGGAAGGGGCATGGCCTGGACTACCTCAAGCCATACACAGGGTGGGAAGGAGGATGGGTCCTTTCCAGAGGGTGTGGTGGGGTAGTGCTGGTTCCACATGGTGAGCACTCAGGTGTGAATCATTCGCCTCTCTTGGACATTCTGTTATGAATATTGTTGCTGTTACTGATAATTTATTTCATTGCTGTTTCTAGTACATTGTTCTGATCTTAACCTGATCTTTACCTTTTAGACTTCCAATTCTCCTCTCCATCCCACCACAGGGAGGAAGAAGGAAAAGGGGGAGCAAAAAGCAACACATCCTTTGGAGTGTTTCAATGAGGACAATAAACTGGGGAATACCATTTCTAAATCACAACATAGCTGAAAAAACGTACTACCTAATATGTCTAAACATCAGGTAAACCAATGAAATCATTTAGGGTTGGCAGCATTTTCCTCATACACTTGATGAAAATGCTAAACCAAAAGCCAAGGTGATGCTTTGTACAAATAGACAAACATGAGAAGAAAGTACACTCTTTACAGACAACAGTGTGCTAAACTCCTGCTTTTCAGAAGGGGTCAAAATTGCACACTCAGTGTCTGCTATACAAGTATCAGCCTCAGCACAGATGTTGTACTTTGTTGAAAATGCAACAATGGGTATTATAAACAAATTGAGATTGTGTGCCACACAAAGAGAAATGTTATCTTGCCTGGAAAAAAACCCAAACAGGTTTTTGACGTTGACTGATAGAAGTAACTGATGCAATGGTGTTTGTTGCTCTAAACAGGTTATTACCTTTGCATGATCAATGCGAACCGAAAGCTCTTTCGATGCAAATCCACCAAAGATCAGGCTGTGGATGGCTCCTATTCTCGCACAAGCCAGCATACAGTACACTGTCTGTGGAATCATGGGCATATAGATGACCACACGGTCTCCTTTCTTCACACCATGTCTGATCATCACATCAGCTAACTTGGAGACCTGTACTGACAAAACATTCATATTTAAAGTTTCTCCAGATCTGCTGTTGCCCCACAAAAAACCAACTCACACAGGCAACAGATGCATGACATTAAATAGACAAGCCAGTATGATAAAGCAAGTTGATGTAATGCAATCAAGGTTCAATAAATTTAAGACAATTTCTTTTTGCAAAAAGACATCAATATATTTTCCTTTTGTAAAATAAAAATGGAAGGAGGCTAATTATTGTAGTCAGTACAGCAAAAAAAAAAAAACCAACTCTATAGCAATGCCTAGCAAATTTTCAAATGACATTCTAACCACTCGTTCTTTTATTCAGGTAACTGTTTACATTTCTCAATTTTAGCTCTTAAGAATGTAAACAGGGCATTTCATCATACAAGTTCTGTCCTAACTAGCTAACTTTGAAATACAAATCAATATGTAGTAGTATTTTCTTCACTACAGTGTCATAAACTTCTCAGAATCTGAGACAAGAGAACTTACATCCTGAACCAAAGGTCAATACAAAGAAATATCTACATTTAAAAATTCATTTTTGCTATGCAGAAACCTGAAGACAGACTATGTACTGCAGCAAGGAACTGGAACTCAAGAAATGCAATAGACTGTTCAGCAGCAACGCCTCTGTAACACCATGAGAAAATACTTATTACTTTGACAGTACACAATATTCTGTCACAAACGTAGTGCTATTTTATTAGTATGCCAGGATGGACAATTTACCACATAGTAAGTTGGGTTATAGTGAGCATGCGAGCCTGTGACAAGCACTATGTAGTCATCCCAACCTACTTGTTGTGGCATGGAAATGTGGCATCTTCTGAAAGAAACGCTTTCATTTATATTCTTTAAAAAATTGAGTTTTCTCTTTTTAAAGGGTAACTACATTGAGTCCCAGAACCCTCATAAATATACTGAAAAGGACATCAACTGCTTTGCATGCAGTAAGGACATGTAAAAATAACCAATACCACATTAGCTAAGGTGATGTACTACCCAAGTGAAGAAGCATCATGGATCACTGTGCAAATCAAAGGCCCACTACTGGTTTTAACTGCTCTTTCCCACTGTTTTACCTTTCTGCCTAATGACATTATTTCCCCTGCACCTCTGCTCCCATATTGCTTTTATATATATATATCCATTTCCCACCTCACTGCTTCTCTCTTCAGTGGCAATATATGTTCAGACTTTCAGTAACCTGAGAAAGTAACATCCAGAAGCATCTGGTCTGTCTTTGCATTAAATTCACAGCTCATCCACAATCAAACAGCACATTTCCACACTTCTCCCTGAGGATTTAAGAAAACGGAAACACACAAGCCCCAAGCAGGCACTCTTGCATCAGAAGATAACTGCGTAAGTTCTATTTTCTGTAAGTGTTGCATAAATACCTCTTGTTATTTTCAACCACAAGAAAGAACATGTTTGTAAGTCAAAGTTATCACCACACCAAGCTGAAAACCCACACACACTAAGGTATCTAAATGCTTTGGTGGAACTGATCCCTTATCTTAAATATTACTGATTTTCAAGAGAAAGTATCTTTAATGCTAGACTTAGTAATACCTATCAATACCATATAGAACTGATATATACTATCAAAACTCATCAAAAAACAAAGCCTGGAGATGTACAAAGCTAGAATTTATTGCCATTCCATCAGCATTTACAGTCATTTCTAGGTATAATTGGTGAAAGTAATTGTAAATAAAGATAACAACTCTACTTCCAAAGGTAAATTATTTTTCTATATTTCCTAGTGCGAAACCATTAAAATCTCAAATGTAGAGCTAACATCACCTTCCCTCAAAGAAACAAGAAAGCTAACCATTATCTTCCCTGCTTGTGACTCTCAAGCAGAGTGTTGACAAAAAGGCCAGAGGCAATGAAAATAGTATTTAATGAGTATTTTTATAGTCACTGTAAGTGTGGGAAGTGGGCAATAAATAGTTAAACACAATGGACACCTATTATTATTCATTATCATTATTTAATAAATAATTATTAATAATTATGAAAAAGGCAATGTTTGCCTGCTAAAGGAGAAAGACATTATTTCGTGATCATCATTAGTGATTTTGTAATAGAAGACTCCCAGTGCCTGTAAACAAGCTATATAACTGGTTCCTGGTGTAGGAGGGAGAAAGTGAAAAGATCTGCACGTACTTAAGTAATTTCTATTGAAATCTATCATAGTAAAATTACATTTAAAGCAGAGCATGTGTACAACATACTGTAGACAGGAACTAATGTCACCTGTGCAAACCTAGTAATCGCTTGTCTGCACTTCATTTCCCCACCCTAAAGAGTGTAATGTCACTGAAGACAACAACCCAGTACAATATGTGGATATCTGTGAATTTCCTTGTGCCCTTTCCCTCATCCTTCTGACAGCTGAGGAACATTTGGACTATATAATAAAACACCGTCTCTACCTGCGACTATTTGGAAGACAGGACCATTGTAAAGCAGGTTTACATTGCCCTTCAGATCAATGTGGTAGCCCTGAAACATCCCAGCAATAACTCTTTCTAAAAGGAAAAAGGGGAGGGGGGAAAAGTGAGTACTGACATTTCATTAGACTGTTAAAAGCCATGAAATCTTCCACTTTGTTACAATGTGTTGTCATTTATGATTAAGACAATGTAGTTTACTTTATCACTCAAAAACTAACATGCTATTTCTCCACTTTTCTTCAAGTTTAAGACTGCTCAACCACTTTAATATATTTGACACTTCAGTAATAAAATCACTTGAGACCAAGTCATATAATAAGAAACTCAAGTAGGCTTTCGGTTTTGAAGATCAGAGCATAAATCACACTTCTATCAAATGCATGGACCCATTGGTATGGTTTTACTTTTACCCAGCAACCAAACAAATACTACAGCTGTATTAGCAGTTAAGGCTTCTAAGTAATTCAGTTCTGAAGTAAACTCCAAGCACTTACTAAAGAGTAGTTTTGGTCCATGCCAAAAGAATTCCTCTTAAAAGATACGAAACCAGAAATCTCACTCAAAATGCTCAAAAGAAGAATTCCAAACCTTCCTGGGTTGAACAATGACTGGGATGCACAAGCATAGAATCCTTCAATGCAAGCTAAACTCAAAAGGATTGTTCAAATACCAAGAGTTCCTGAAATATCCTGAAGTGCATCTCACAGTGTAAACAGAGCAACATACACATTCTCTAAACCAAAAGCAGCGAATCTCCCTACACTCTTCACTTCTTCACTGTATCCTTTTTCCGAGACTGCTAAGGAAAGTGCTCCTTTCTACTCCCCTTGATCAGCCCCTTCACTCTTCTATTACTCTTCTTGGTTATTGTTTCCTCCTTTTCCTACTGCTGTTAAAGCTTTTCCAGCAGATACACCACCCTGTTGTTAATGTCACGACTGCTGCAGTGTGACAGGACTGACAAGTGATTCACTTCAATTAGATGAAGACCATGTTCTTACTGAGGTGACAAAACCACTCATCAGATGTGGCATGGTATGTGTGCTGCCACAGAGATCTTGCCACAGAGATCTTGCCCAGATCTTCAGGGGAGGAGAGCGCTAATCTCCACCAATCCCACTGACCATCCACAGCCACTCACACCCTTGATCCCAAGATCAGTGGTTCTGGGACACAGTCTAGGGAAAAGCCTGGCAAGGCGCTGCACACATCTACATACCTGCAACCCCCAGAGGACCTCCACAAAATAACATGTTGGAACATCTCTCTGCCTCAGCCGGCAATAGGCCATGGTCCAGATACCCATGCCAGTAAGTGCGCATACTCCTTTCCTGTATATGTATTGAGTGAGGGACTGTGTTTGAAGGTTTCTGGTGGAATTAGGGCACTTGTTGCAGAGCTGTGGAAAGGCAGCATAAGCATCTGGATTGCCTATGATAGCTCCTCTGCCTTGAGAAACAATTTTCCAGGGCCGTGAGGGAAGTTTTGTGGAGCAACAAGCTCCATCAAAGAGCACCTGCTCCATCCCAGTTCTGTGTGCCAGGTATAGTTCTGAAAATCACCTAATCCACGGACATGGCACGCCATGGTCACACAGCTCTCCTCAGCTTCTGCACAACATCCCAGCCACACTGTTTCAAATGCAGTGTAAGAACCTGTGGTGGTAGCAATATAGGTACACTGCTCCACAAACAACATGAAGAAACAAATCAGGATGATTTCTACTTTCTCATACAGCTGGACAGCTGCTGGGATTGCAGTTAGTTGCAGTAATTTCTCCTTCCACCTTTCAGATGCCAAATTCTTTGGATTGAGAGGAAGTTTGGGATTTTGGGAAGAGCCATTTTCCTTTCTGGTTTGGGAGATCAGCTGTGGACTGTGGGCTCCAAGAAGGGACTGGGATGAGATAGGGATTCTGTAATACTTACCAGCTTGGCATGGATTTAATGTTTGATCTGAAGTGATGCCACAGCACTCACTTTGCAGAGGAGATCGGATGCAGACAACCATTTGCCTAAGAAGGAACTTCTAGTTCTTGTGAAAGATAGTCCATACTGTTCTGCACAGCTCCTATAGCACCCATGTTGCCCCAAAAGGCCATCGTTTGGACAATATGCACTTGGAGTGGGGAGAAAACCCAAGCAACAGAGAGAAAGATGAACAGTGAGCGTGGCATTCCTAAAGTCAAGGAAGCAAATATCTGTGGGACAGCTATGGTCAGACAGCTTTGAAGTGAGCTATGGGACATTTGGTTCAAAAGATGAAAGTAAAGCCAGTCAAAAATAAAATTCACAAATTACATATAGTGGAAATGTCAGGAGCCTCAGCAGTTTATTCAGCATGGCTCTGCTTCACTCATTTGCCTGAGCTGCACCAAATTACACGTTACTGTAGGCATCACTGACTTTGCCATGCTGCAGTATAACTACCTTCAGTCAAGGGAGATTAAGTTCCAGCTGCCTCTTCAGATTTTCACAGTGTTATTTGGAAGCCTTATATGTGGAATGTGAAAAACCCAAAACACCAGTCTTTGTAAACTCCTGATTAGTCTCATCCTTTAAAGAATGCTAATATTGATATTTTTGAATAGCTACACCAGTGACATAGCAGTTAAATTTTTCTAGGGCATGCACTGAAGAATGCCATTTGAGATTTAAGTAAAATAAGTATATCCAGCATTGAGTCAAATACACTGTTTTATGAAGATACTGTTGCTTTACCAGACAAAGAGGATAAAAATTTGGGTTGTCAGTCTCAGTAGGATTTTTTGACTGTAATCTGGTTTTCATTCTAAATCAACTCAGAAAAAATTTGAAATGGAAATCCCTACTTCTAGTTACGAAGGAGTTAGTCACTTTTTAAGACAGAAGGCAAAAGCAGAAGATGGAGTAAAAAAAGAGTAAGATTACTAAAACCAAAACAAGCTGTGTGATTCTTCAGTCATAAAAAGGAGATATGAGAGCAGCCCAAGACAGATATATAAATTCAAACTGACAATGGCTAATACAGTTATTTTATTGATAACCTGAAGCCCTTTTTCCTCATCCATGTTTCTTTAACATTCAATGTTGCCAGAGGCTTGGACAAGGGATGGTTCGTATTACTAACCCTGTCACCTAACTGCACTTAGAGATCATTTATTATGGCATTGAATTCAACATGGTAACACTGCATTTTTATTGAAAATAATCAAAAAGAGAAATCATACAGGGTTTGTGTACATGATTTGTCAAGCATCAACAGATGTAATTGATACAACTCTCAGATTCTTGATATTTCCTTTTAGCAAGTGAGGCATTCTAGAGAATACACCCAATGGTATAAACAGAAGGATATTCTCACCTATCTAATAACCTTTGCTTTAACTCAAAAATGGTAGCATTTTCCAACACAGTCAGAAAATTTATTTTTAAATGAACAGAAGCCATTTCCCCTTATTTCTTTCTGGTGTCTTTATATTTCCTTAATACTACACAGCCTCAGTAATGTTCCTAACAGAATCATAGAATATGCTGAGTTGGAAGGGATCCCTTGGGATCATCAAGTCCAACTCCTGGCCCTGCACAGGACACTCCAAGAATCACATCATGTGCCCAAGAGTATTGTCCAAACACTTCTTGAACTCTGTCAAGCTTGGTGCTGTGATAATTTCTCTGGGGAGCCTATTCCAGTGCCCAACCATCCTCTGGGTGAAAAACCTTTTCCTGATATCCAAATAAATGTCCCCTGACCCAGCTTCAGGCCATTTCCTCAAGTCCTGTCACTGGTCACTAGAGAGAAGAGACTGGAGCCTGCCCCACCACTTTCCCTCTTGAGGATGTTGAAGACCACAATGAGGTCTCCCCTCAGTCTCCTCCAGGCTGGACAAACCAAGTGACCTCAGCCCCTCCTCATACAACTTCCACTTCACTCCTTCCATCATCATTCTGGCCCTTCTTTAGATGCTAACAGCTTAATCTCTTTTTTATGTTGTGACACCCTGCCCCCGGCACTCGAGGTGAGGCCGCCCCAGTGCAGAGCAGAGCAGGACAATCCCCTCCCTTGCCTGGCTGGTGATGCTGGGCCTGATGCACCCCAGGACAGGGTTGGCCCTCCTGGCTGCCAGGGCAGAGCTGACTCATGTTCAACTTGCCATTGACCAGGACTCTCAGGACGCTTTCTGTAGTGCTGCTCTTTGGATTCTCATTCCCCAGTATGTGCACATAACCAGGGTTGCCCCATCCCAGGTGCAGAAGCCGGCACTTGCTCTTCTTAAAGTTCATACAGTTGCTGATTTATGGGAGTTTGAGTTTTCCCCTATCTTTTTCTTCCATCTTACTACTGGAATTACAGAATCTGCCAAGGCATATTCAAAACTTTCACCTACATCCCCATTTTACTGGCTTCAACACTGTAAACTGAATTTAAAGGCCTGTAACATGCATCATTAAAGAAAAAAGACCAATCAGTAGATAGTGGAAGACAGTTAGACAGTTACATCTTAAATTTTTAAATTTGCCAAGTTCCTCCTCTGCCTTTGGAAGATTTCATCTGTAATAACATATAAACACACTTAAAATACAATTGCGGGCACTACATAGAACTTCACTTCAACCAACTGCAATTCTCAAGACTTTCCAAGTGTGAACACAGTATTGTTGTAGAGAATATCAACACAAAGTGAACTTGCCATTATTTATATCAATACGAATTTTTTAAACTTTCTTGCAGTCCTTAAATTCTAGGTCTGCCTGTTTCTCACAGATTGGGCACTAAACATCCACAGACTTCCAATATTTCTCCCAATTATTTAGAGTTTAGTAGTGTTTAACTTTAAAATTGAAGCATCACTGTAGCTCTTAGATCTAAAAATCAGTGCAACAACTAAAAAGGATAAGGACAACTTGAAAACAACAGGCTTTCTGAGTACATAGCTCAAGGTATTGCTATGGAGCTTTACTAAGTTCATGCAGATACCTATGTAATTTTTTTCATTATGAGTTTGATCCTGGAATAAATGACCAAATCTGCTACAAAATTCTGAACCTTTCCACTCTGTGACCAACAGTAATTATCCTACATAACTTCTGGCAAAACCATCTATAAACTCCACTTTTATTAACAAAAGCCAGGAAGATACCCAGAACTTCAAGTGATGATCTCATGTAAAGACATTTTGAACCAGAAACCTCTCTGAAAAGATATTCTCTTTGCACTATCAGCTTACTGGCCAGACAGACTACTGAGCAGTAATTGGTTGTGAACAGTCCAAACAACAGTGCAAACACAGATAGCAACTGTCAGGCTGTTTTAAATTGGGAAAGGAACTCAAGAAAAAAGGTAAAAAGGTTTCCCTTCCCATCAGGAGGTTCAACAACTTTGGTTATATGTCTGATTTGCACTCCTAGTGATCTTCTTCAGCAGGAAGTCTATTTCAAAACAACGAAATATAGTACTTTTAGGTTACACTGAGCAGTCTGAGAACACAGTGACAAGAAAAGACTGAGGGCTGGGAGACAAATGTCAGCACCACACCGCACAGTGGTTTCGGCAGGCCTTTTCTCAAAGTCCCTCTTAGACCTACAAGCTCCACAAAAAAAATACAACAGCCTATATCCCTCCCATTTTCAGCAGATCTCTTTGTTACTTTTGTTATCAGGAGTCCAGTAGCTAGCAGATAAACTAAATAAAACTTATTGTACGAGAGTAGACCAGAAAGCTTCAACAGACAAGCTATTAATCTCAAATATTGCCTTTCACAACTATTTGCTTTTGTTAAGAACAAAGTGTAGAGAATTCAGAAATAGTACTTAGCCAGGACTCAGCCTCCAACAAGATTATAATGAACTCCTGAGAGAGTTCTGCTACATACCCCAGAAAACTTAAACCAGCTCTTTCATTTTGTTTGGCAATACTCTATCATAAGAAATGTAGATGAATGGACGTGTACGTCAACTAGCAAAATTTTCTCACTTTGCACAAATCTGCCATGTCCTAAGACAATTAATACACTTACAGAGGCATAAACTTAGGAGACTTAATATAATATCAAGCTTAAAAAGCAGAAAAAAGGCTACTTTTCAAGTTTCTTTCAGAGGAAATTTCTACCAAGCAAGTTCACTTAAGATAATTTACATTAAAATGTTGTATTACTAAATTAAAATAAATCAAGTATTATATGTAATGTATATATACATTGATTTCATATATACACGTATATTTGCATGTATATTGTGTATATATCATTATTATTGAAGGAAAATGACACAAAAATTGTATATATAAAACTGCAATTATATTTATTATATATAAGTATAAATAAAATTAGATAAGGACCTGGATCCTTTCAAAGTCTTCTGACTTCTTGAAACACAGAAGCTACTTGTTCCAGCTCCAGTATACCTTATAGCATGTTGTTTTTCATACTTGATAAATAAACAGAAAACTGGTAAGGAGTAAATGTTTTCTACATTTTCCTTAAAAGGTAGAATGCATAACGGATTTATCATTTCTTTGTACCTGTATGACTTCTCCTTTCTTGCAACAGTGAAATAAACCCCTCACAAACTGAATTACTGTATTCTGAACCTCCTTTCACATTTTAAACCGTAAGTTCATATTACTCCAGGCACTACATGTTTATCTTAAGTACAATGAGTGCGTTGCATTCAATATAATCCACCTTGCACATTGAAACACATGATGGAAGAATACGAGTCTGACTCCAACATTTCTTTGTACTCAATGTTAAGTTGAACTGCTACATGTAAATGGAAGAAAAGAGCCAGCTAAACAGGAGTAGCAGTGTAAGGGCAAACCTCCAGCTGACAGATGTGAGAGCCAAGAACCTTCAATGGGACAGGCTGCAAACACCCATGGTGACAACAATCCACGGTGAGGCACAGAGTAAATCTGAATGTGCTGATGCAGAGCTGGATATTCACGACCTCAGCAGGGGTAAGCTACCTCAGCCAAGAGGGAAGTCAAAATCCACATACCTTCCCGTCAGAAGGGCCGCCAGCACTCCCATGACAGCCTACATAGGAGCAGGTGACACAGCTTTCTTTAGAGTTCCCCCAGTTAAACTTCATTTGGGCTTACACTCAACTATGTGCAGCAATAGCCAAGGTATACACTTCATTTCTATGGAACAGTATTTTTGCTTGTCACAGCAACCATCAAGAGACTTGATTAATGTTATGCTTAACCGTTTAAATAAGATCTGGTAGGGTGTCATGGTTTGAAAATAACTCACCAAAAAAAAATCATCTAAGGGATTCATGACTGAGAATAAGGAATGTGGGAGAAATATTTTAAGGCAAGAACAAGGCTTAGTTTAAAACTATAAAGTAAATTTATTAAGAGGATTAGAAAACTATAACAAACAGTAATTTAAAAAAAAAAA